>PVKY010013158.1:0-11148 GCA_004027775.1 Bradypus variegatus | reverse complement strand
ACATAAATAACTGCCTTACAAATGCTTTGTAGATGCATGAATTTTAATTCAGAAGGTATCTAATTAGAGCTTTGGGATGAGACACTGTTGGGGCTCTGCAGATCCTGCCCACCCAGCCTGCACTGAGTCTGATGTGGTCCAGGCTTGGAGGCTGTAGGAGCCAGTGTGACTGAGTTAAATGCAGGCGTCTGGCTCCCACTAACAGAGTAAGTGGAGGTTTCCAAATCTGTTTCCACTCTCCACATGCTGGCCACAGCATGCACGGGGCCTGAGGCTGACACGTTTGGTTGAACTGTCTCCCTGAGAGGCAACGGCCACGTGCTCTGCACTGTGCCAACCGAGTCTGCCAACAGCTCCCGCCACCCCCTCAGGTCCCTCCAGCTATGTGAGCTGCCATCAGCCAGGTGGGAGGGTGGAGAAGCAACTCCTACCTACTTGCCTCACCCATGGGAGCTGGGTGCTAGTTCTGGGCTCACTCCAAGGCACTCACAACTTGCTTGGGCCTAGTAAGGTGGACAGAACCCTTGGACATGGGCATCTTTCTATCTCCAGGGCCTAGTGCCCAGTTTTTGGAGATGAAACATAGCCCCAAGGCTAAGCTGTAGTCAATGGGCCTGACACCAACTCTGACGGTTAAGTTCATGTGTCAACTTGGCCAGGTTTGGGTGTCCAGTTATTTGGTCAAGCAAACACTGGCCTGATTGCTACTGTGAGGACATTTCATGGACTTAAATCATCAGTAAGTTGATTGCATCTATGGTTGATAACATCTGCAATAAACTGAGAAGATTGCTTTCAACAGTGAGGGACACCTCATCCAATCAGTTGAAGACTTTAAAATATGATTTCAGCAGTCAGAAGAGAGAATTTTCTTCTCTACTTCAGCCAATCAGCTTCTCCTGGGGATTTACCAATAGCTTTTATTGGAGTTCCCCGCTTGTGGCTTGCTCTATGGAATTTGAACTTGCCCATCCCCACAGTCACATGAAACAATTCTTCTAAAACCTTATATTTGCAGATATCTCCTGTCGGTTCTCTTTCTCTAGAGAAACCCTGACTAATACACTGGCTTTGCTCTTGGCTCTGCTGCTCACGACTTGTATGTCTTTGGGGATGCGTTTCCCCTCTCTGAACCTCAGTTTCCCCATATGAGGATGCTGGCACTTACCCTGCAGGACAGCTGTGCTGGATGCAGTAAAGCATGTATTAGCACCCACTAGGCATCTGACAGGTGTTCAATACATTCAATACATGAAGGTTTTAAATCCTTCATGTTCTCCTACAGGGGAAGCTTGAGAATTTATTTGAAGACTTCAGTGGAATCAAGGAATGATGCTTCCCCACCTGAGAAAGTCGTCAAGGTGGATGCAGACAGGGTGGGGACAAAGAGAAGAGGCATCTCCCAGCCAGCGGATCTTCTCAATCAACCCAAAGGGGTGGCAGCTGTCACAGCAGAAACTCATTCCCTTCCTCGATACTCCGGATTTGTCAGCCCCCAGCCTTCCCAGCAGCTGTCCTAATTTCAGCCCACCTCCTTGCCCACATCTCCAGCTCTATGGCTTGAAAGAGTGGAAGTAGCAAGCAAGCTGCCTGGGTACAGACAGTCATGGCAGAGCTGTGGGAAATATTAGTTTCTGCGCTGACAACTCAATGAAGGGTTTAAGTGACATGCGAACAACGTGATCTGAATCATCAATCGTCTGGTTCTGAGTGGGCTGTGGTATAACGTGGCTCCCCACATCCCTGGTAGGAAAATGCAAACCTTTGTGCTCTCTACACCGAAGGGCAGTGGAGGGATGTGGTGTGAGGGGCTGGAGTGGGTGTCAGAGTCAGGCAGAAGGGGGTGCAACGTGAGGGGTCAGGGGCAGGGGCACAGTGTGAGGGGTCAGGGAGGGCACTGGAGCCAGGCAAGTTGTAAGCTGTCTGAGCTTCAGGGTTTCCTTATCTATAGAATAGCGAGATGAGGCAGGGGCAGTGGGTGACACAGCTTCTGGCAAAGGGAAGGGACTTGCAGGATTTTTTTTTAAGGATATCCCTGAATTAGTTTAAGAGACCAAGCTTGTTGTTGCTTTTCTTTTTGGAATCCCATAGGATCAGCCCACTGCTGCCTCAGTGGGTTATGAGCTTGATTTCTCCGGACAAGAAGGAGGCATGGATGAGAGCCAGGCTTCCAACTGGAGTCCCAGGGCTGCCCAGGTGGTGTCCAAGGCTGGGCTCAGGCTGCCCAGTTCCCTGTGCCTGAATGTCCTTGTAGAATCCTTCCTGTTCTACTGCTCTGAGCCTCAGCTTCCCCCTCCATAGAAAGGGGCTCCCATTGCCTGGGGACCCATTTCTTGGGGGCACTGGAGGGCCCAGGAAGATGACAGCTGAGTAAACTGTTGAGTGCTGCAGAAAGCAGAGCTGGTTTCAGGTCCAGCTGACCCTGTTACCAGAATATACTTCTTAGTGCACACAGCCCACCTCTGACCCCAAGCAGAGCCCATGCCCACCTCATCTTTGCAGCCCCTCTTAGGGTCAGGGTTGCAGCTGAGCTCAGTTCTACTGCATCATCCTCACCCAGCACCAGAGGGCTGAAGGGACACAGAGATCATGCTTACTGCCTCTGGGAGCCTGTGTTGTGTGACCAGGGAGGGGATCTGCTCAATCCTGAGCTCTGGAACTGTCCAGGGCCCATCCTACTCTGTTCCACAGGCTCTGTCCCTCCAGGGAGGCTCTCTGTTAGGGTGGTTGAAACCAGGAGGATACGCTCATTTTGCAAGCCCTGGGTGATCTGCCCTTGGTGGGCAGAGGATCCTGGGTGAGGGGGTCAGAGGCAACAATTTCTGGGTGCCAAGCCCTTCCATGAGAGCCAAAAAGCAGAGGGAGTGTTGGGTTTTGCAAAGACCCAGCAGAAATTTCTGAGAGATTGAGGAGCCAGTGGGAAGTCCACTGAGGTTGGAGGTCCAACTCTACCACTGATTAGATGCATGATTCTGGGCAATTATTTAACACCTCCCACTCCCCAACCCTAGTCCTCAGTTACTTCATCGATAAAATGGGGATGTACTCTGGCTGTCAATGTGACTGTGTATTAGAATTACCTGGGAGCTTCTGAAACTACCCAGGCCCCTGGCCCAGAGATTATAATTTAGTTGGTTTGATGTGAGGTCTAGGTATGGGTTTGGTTTTAAAGCTCTCTGGACGATTCTAATATGAAGCCAAGTAGACAAACCACTGCACTAGATTAGGAAAAGCAAAAGCACACTGCGGGTTGTCTCCTCTCCTCCGTCACCTCTGCTCCCCGCCCGCCCCTCCCCAGCAGCTTTCCCAATCACTCATGGCATTTTCCCTTGCTGACTTCAGAATCCTTCTCAACCCAGTGCTCCCTGCGGCCACTAGCAGTGGACTCAAGACAGTCTGCCAGGTATAACCTACTTGCCTTCCCTGCGTGAGGTGATCTACGAGAACCTTTCACCTCCAAACCCATGACTCTAGGTTCCCCGTAAGGAATCACTTTCTGCAAGATGTCACTTCCTGGCAGCTGCTATGGCCCAGCAGTGGACCCAGCTGTACCAGCAGGCACCTGGAGGCTGGCAAGAGGTGAGCAAGTTCATGGGCACCCATTTCCCTGGGGAGTGCTGGAGGACTCCTAGCTATTGTAAAGACTAAGTATCTTGCCATAATCTCTTCTCGCCAAAATCCCCAAAAAGGAGTTGGGGAGGGGTCATTGGCAGGAGGAGGAGGTTCAAGATGGAGGTGATTTCAGGTAATTTCTGCACAAACTTGCCCCCTGCTGCCCTGCCATGGGGCCTGATGCCCCCACTCAGGCCAACTTTGGGCCCCTGCCTCAATGTACCTCACCCCACCTAAGGGAGGCATTGACTTGGCTGCACAGGACCCATTCCAGACAAACTCTGGCATTGAGCAGCTCTAGACAGGGCTGCCCCAGTGGGGAAGGTAGGTAGAGGAAGTTCTAAGTGCTCCCTTAGAGCAGCTGGATTTGGGATCCAATGGCTTCCTGGTCAGTAAAAGATAACACTTCTCACTCTAGAGAACGAGAAAAAATAAGCTGGGGCAAGGACACCCCATACCCCCACTCCAGACTCCCCTGGCTCTAGAATCAGTGCTGTCCACCAAAATAGAATGTGGCCCACAGACATCATTCTAAAGTTTCCAGTAGCCACATTCAAAAAGTAAAAAGAAACAGGTGCAATTCATCTTAATAGATTTCATTTCACCCAACAGATTAAAATATTGTTTCACTCTGTGATCAATACAAAAGTCATTCCTTAAATATATATTTATATAGATTTGGGTTTTTTGGTCATGCTAAGTCTTGGAAATCCAGTGGGTGTCTAACAGCACACCTCAATTCCAACAGGCCGCAGTTGAAGTGCTTCATGGCCACCTGTGGCTGGAGGCACCTGCTAGACAGCGTGGCTCTAGACCTCAGCTCCTGCTGTCCTGCACCTGGGTTGTCCCCCTGCAGAGCAGGCCCATTTCCCAAGCCTCCTGCATGTAGCCCCAGCCAGGACAGCTCGCTCCTGCCGTCCTTCTTGCTGCAGAACCTGGGCCTCCACATCCCCCTCGATGGCACGGTGTTCAGTCGGGTTGGAGGGCTGCATCCACAAACCCAGTGTCCCCATCAGAGGGGTCTCCAGTAGGGCCTCACCAACCCCTGCCTCCCCTGTTGGGTCCCTTTTATGCTGTGCACAGAGAAAGTGCGAGAGAAATGTGTGCTGAAATGAAATGGGGACCATTTTCCTTACTTTATGAGGTTTCCATAGGATAGCCTCTTTGTGCATGTCCATAAGAAAGCCCAGGCAGGGGCTGGGCTGGGGCACTGGGGAGCAGGGAGTGGTTTCTCCTAAGTCATTTTTATATTTATGACATTTCCCAGGCTCACATTTCTCTAGTAGGCTGTCAGTCGTCCCCATAAATGATGAGTACTTTTGCAATTGTTTTTAAAAACTCAAAATGCATCCAATTCATTTGGAGGGAACATGTTGAGTTGTGAATCTACCACCAGTTCTACAGAAACATCATTTTCTGAGCACTATTACAATGAACCAGGCTGTACTCAGAAAAAAAAAAGGAAAATTTTGTTGGGAAATGAGGTGAAGCCAGAGAAAACTCCACAAGTTTTAAGTAAGAGCCATATAACCTATTTTCCTCTGAGAGTTCAAATTCACCTCCTTAGCCCACCTGCTGGTTTGAATCTAATATGTACCCCCACAAAAGCCATATTCTTTTAATCCAATCTTGTGGAAGCAGACTTAGCATGGTTGGGATCTTCTGATTAGGTTGTTTCCATGGAGACGTGACCCACTCAACTGTGGGTGAGACCTTTCGATTAGATTATTTCCAGGGAGGTGTGACCCTGCCCATTCAAGGTGGGTCTTGATTAGTTTACTAGAGTCCTTAAGAGAGCTCAGGGGCTGACACAACTCCAGACATTTGGAGATGCTTAGCTAAGAGATGAAGCCCAGAGTTTGCCCCAGAGAAGCTAAGGGAGGACCCACAGACACTTAGAAACACCCTGAGAGAACAAGCAAGGATGCATGGGAGCTGAGAGAGAAGCTACGGGAGACAAGCCCAGAGACATTTTGGAGAAAGCCAGTTTGAAACTTGGGAGCAAAGGACCAGCAGATGCCAGCCACGTGCCTTCCCATCTGACAGAGGTGTCCTAGACACCACCAGCCTTTCCTCAGTGAAGGAATCCTCTTGTCAATGCCTTAGTTTGGACATTTTTGTGGTCTTAGAAATGTAAATATGTAACCTAATAAATCCCCTTTAGAAAAGCAAATCCGTTTCTGGTATATTGCATTTCCAGCAGCTTCACAAACCAGAACATCCTGCATCTCTGGCTTCTGTGGGACCTACGAGGAAAGTAGCCCTGCGTGGTCCTCTTCCCGAGGCACATCCCCTTGCCAGCTTGGCCGGAGTGGGCCCGGGGAGCCACGCTGTTCATATCATAGGGAGGGAGGGGTGCCCCTGGCACTTCTGGCATGCCAGCCTGTGCTACACCCTGCCCCCCACCCCTGCCCCCATGCCTGTTGCCCTCAGCCTCTCAACAATTGAGAGGTGGGCACTATAACCCTTTCTGTTTTACAGACAGAGGCTGGAGGCTCGCAGAGGTGATGTCATGGCCCCAGGCCATGTGGGCAGGAAGAGGGGAGCTGAGACTTGAACCCAGGCAGGTACACTTGAGTCCATTTGTCACACCTGCCTTGGAGAGCAGCAGAAACCCACCATCTTCTGTCACCATGCATGGGCTTTGTGTCCCATGGAACACACTGAGTTACAGCTTCCTGGTTGGAGGTAGAGAGTCTAGAGCCACTGTTCTCAACCAGAGTTGGTTCTGTGCCCCCAGGGGACATTTGGCAATGTCTGGAGACATTTTTGGATTTAAAACTGGGGGTAGTGCTACTTACATCTAGTGAGTGGAGGCCACAGATGCTGCTAAATATCCTACAGTGTGCAGGACAGCCCCCCACAACCAAGAATCCCCCCACAAATGTCAGTAGTGGTGAGACCTAGTGGATGGTTCTAGAAGGATGACTTGATGGTTCTGGTTACCCTGATCACACCCATCCAGAGACCCCCAGGCAGCTCTGGGTCCCAGGTTTAAGGGGAGATGTAGGCTCACTGGATCTCCCCCCAGAGAAAGCAGCGTGCCACCAAGAAGACAGAGGTGGACACCCTGGGTTCATGTTATCTGGAGAAAAAAAGATGCTCTTCATCTGCTGTCCATGGGGTTTCCTGGGAGGAGAGGTCAGACACTCCTGTTGACCCCAGAAAGCAAAGATGGGAGCAGTGGGTGCAGCTCCAGGGAGCTAGGCATCAGCTCAGCAGGAGGGCAAACGGGGACAAGCTGGCAGCAGTGGGACCTATGGAGGAGCATGGGGTCCCCATCCCCAGGGGCAGGCAAACAGACTCTGGGAGACAGCTGAGCAGGGCGTTCCTGCCAGGTCCCTTGTAGCTGAGGATGCTGTGGGGGTGCTGGGATGACAGGCTGTCTGTCCATGTCTCCATCTCTCACAAACACACACACACACACAGACACACACGAGAGCCCTGCTCAGATCCTATTTTCCAGACTCAACTAAAGGTATCTACATCCACCTCCTCATGGAATGTCAAAGTTCCCTTTTTATAGTAAGCTTCCAAAATGGTTAAGACACTGGATATAAAGTTGCAAACTTTTAGTCTACAAAGCTGCTGGAGTCTTTGTTTGCCTTTTGCTTTTGGACTATAACTTGTGGGGGGATTTTACAGCTAGAACCAGTTGGCTCTTGGAGCCCCCAGCCCTGAGGCCTGGGTAAGGTAATCTGAGGATGGCAGATGCCCTGAGCTGATGGACAGGGGGGCCCGGGGGCTGGGTGCAGGGCATGCTCCCTGCCCCCCGTGCAGCTGGCCTGTGCCCTGCTGTTGGCCAGAGTGACCAGGCTGGGGACCCGGGGCTGGGCGGCATCTCGTGTGGTGGACAGTGGGAACCAACAGATGCAGGATGCTTTCCTCGGTCTTCTCTCCTCTTTCCCTTTCCTTTAGCATCTTCTGGGGGCTTGATGGGGAGTCAGCATGGGGGGCAAAGGTTAGAGTGACGTGCTTTGGAAACCTGGTGGGGGAGACTTTCACAACTTGGGTTCTGAGTCTAATCCAAGAGAATTCAAGGTGAAGGAGGAGCAGCCTCAGCCTGTGCCCTTCTTCTTACCAAACGAGGCCAGATCACTTGGCCCCCAGCACACCCTCCTGGAAGAATGTCTCCAAGGGGGGCCAGGTGCCTTTGAAGGATCCCCCAGGCCCTGCTTGGCTCTTCAAACCCCTGTCCCTACCCCTCCTCCACCCGCAGCCCCTGATGCACTCACCGCTCCCCCAGCCAGGCTCACCTGGTGATCACGTAGGGTGCAAAGCACACAAGGAAGGTCCCTAGGAAGGTGCTGATCTTCCTGGTGGCCCGCTGCCGCCGCCGCCTCTGTTCCTCCAGGCAGCGCTCCCGCACGCTGTGCCAGAGAGACAAGGAGAAAGTGACCCTGGGGCATGCATTATTCTCCATAAGCACAGGCAGTGGCCTCTAGTGTAGGAACTCAGCTGGAGCCAGGGGGATCTGGGGTCAAGTCTGGGCTGTAGCTGTGTGACCTTGGGCAAGTTACTTGACATCACTAAGCCTCAGTGTCGTCATCTGCAAAATGTAGATAACAATTTAATAATATATGGGAGAAGTAAATGCATAAAGCACATAAATGCATAAAATGCATTTGATACATAAAGCACTTAGTACGGTGTCTCAGCAAATAAAGTGCAAATAAATACTGGTTCTTATTATTATTACCTGCATCAATTAACAATCATCTGCTCTGTGCCAGCCCCAGAGCTCCACACTCTCTACATATTAGCTCTAATACTTACCTTCACCATGAGCTGGCCAGGTGGGTTTTATCTGCCCCATTCTGTAAAGGAGACTCAGTGAGCTCAGTGAGGACAAATGATTTGCTCAAGGTCACCCAGCTAGTAAGTGGGTCCAGGATTTGAATCCAGGGCCGTGTGACTCAAAGCTGAACCTTTTCCATCTGGGGCAGCCACAGACTCTGGGAGAGCAGTCGTGCTTGGGGCTTCCTTTCCTTGGTATCTCGGACCCTGCTTTTTCCACCCAAGGCCTCTGTCCTGCCTGGAGCCGCAAGCCCCACATTACAGGGTCACAGAGGCAGGAGTCGCATGATTACTCCAGAGGCAGAGCTGGAGAAGCTCAGTGCCTGCCAGAGTCCCTGGGATGCTGGCCACACAGCTCCAAGGATGTGGAAACACCGTGTTTCCTGACTCCACTCTGCTCAGGGCCAGTCAGGAACAATGTCCCCAAAGCCAGCTGAGAGCAGGGGCTCTTCCACCCTGGTTCCCGCAGTGATGGGGAAATGCACCAGCAAGAGCAAGTCTGCTCACTGCCAAGGTCCAGGAAAAAGCCGTGGGAAAGGCGAGCCTAGCTGTGAGGTTCCACGGGCTCCAATCTCATGTTTCCATTGTTTATTTTAAAAACGTAAAAATAATCCAAATGTTTCCAAAAATAGACAGGCAGGCAGGCTGTGGACAGAGTTGTCCAGGCCGTAAAGCTAACTTGACAGAGTCAGGCCAGGGTGGCAGAGACCCAGATCCAAAAATAGTCCAGTCTATTCCAGAAAAGCAAGCAGTGGAGGGGAGCTTCACGTGCAGCTTTCACACTAGGGCAGCCTCCCCTTCCTTCTACAAGAACCATCATTTTAATCCTTAATTGAAACCCTTTGTAATTATATTTTCTATCACAGATAGGAAATCCCATTTTAATTTGGATGGAAAGCCCTTGTTATTCTTGCAGAGTATTTTCCCCCTTGAGTTTAAAGATTTGGGAACTGGAGTTTGGCTTAGTATAAACAGGTTTCATACTGGCAGAAAATGTATTACTAATAACGAATATTACTAATTATTTACTAATAGCTAATATTAATAACACCCACATTTTTGGGGTCTCTAATGCGTGCCAGATTAGATACTGTGATGAGAGCTCACACACATTAGTTTATTCAATACAATGACTCTTTAAGCTTGAGGCTGTCTTCATTATGCTTCCTATGTTTCTGTTGAGGAGACTGAAGCACAGTGGAGTTTAGAAACTTGTCTGAAATCACACAACAGTGACTGGTGATGGAAGGGTGACCAACATGTCCCAGTTTACCTGGGACTGTCCCAAGTTTAGCACTGCAAGTTCACATCTGGTTTGCCAAGGGCTGTCCTGGTTTTAAAACAGAAAGCTCCACATCTGGGACCCCTGTCCCAGGCAATCCAGGGTGGGTGGTGTAGGGGCAGGACATGTACCAGGCTGTGGCGTCTGGGGTCTTATACATCACTTGCCACTACTCTGTCCCCCACACTGCTAGGGAGGCACTGGGCATCATCTCACCCAGAAATGAGAAGAATGTACAGCCGGGAGCCAGGGGTGACTTTGCCTAAGATCACCCAGTAAGGAACGGCAGGCTCCATCTTAAATCTCCTGACGGTCCATTGACACCAGGGTTTCTGCAAAGTTTTCTACCAAAGTCCTCTGGATCATGTGAGGTGTGCAGGATGCAGGTGGTGACAGCGGGAAGGCGGAGGACAGGGCCTGAGTGCCCTCCACAAGTGTCTGGGTGCAGTGGGATCTGACCAACTAGTCCTGGCTTGCCGGGGACCATCCCGGCTTTGAAACCGAGTGCTCCACATCCTGGGATGCTCCTCCGTCCCATGCCCACCTGTTTGTTTTAATATAAAGATGTTTTCCCCCAAAACATTTAGTGCAACTGACACAGTATGTGCCGGGGAAGAGGGCGATGAGGACCAAATTCAAATAAATGGCTCATCAAGGGGACTCCATGGTAACTGGCAGTGGCATGGGGTCTACAGCCTCCTCCAGTCTGTGACCCTGACAAAGTTGTCTAATTCAAAGTTACTTTGGAGTAACCCTGAGAGAAAGAGCTCTGGCTTTGGTGTCCTAGTCCCAGCTCTGCTCCTCACAGCTGTGTGGCCTTGAGGAAATAACTTAGCCTCTCTGAATCTACTGCCTCATTTACCTATGACAGCTACCATTCATCACATAGCTCCCCAGCCACCAGTCCCTTGGAGACTAAGGAACCTCTTCAGGTCTGAGGTCCCCCTTGGTGGCTGAGCACCTGGCTGCCTCTCAAGAATCAATAGCCCCCTCACCCTCTCTCAGTAGAAAATTCTTCCCTGGAGATGTGAAGCCCTGGGAAATGTTTTACAATCAGATGTTGGTAAAAGCTATCGAGATCTTCAGAAACATAACCTGAAACCTATCACCATCTCTGAAGGAATTAAATGGATACTGTACTGGCTAGGACATTGTAAAAGACCTTTGGGGAATTAATTTAATTTGGCCCTGCAAGGCATTGTGTAGCAGGGAAAACTTAAAAAGCAAACACCCTGCAAGCACGTTATTTCTTGGGGCACCCACAGCTCTAAGCCCAATGCCCTAAACCCAGGAAATGGCCAACATCTGTATATTATATGAATGGATGAACAACCCTTAAAGAAGATCTTAGGAAAACTAAACTCAATTGTTTTTCAAAGTGACCCTCTCAAAAGAGATGATAGTGAGCTAGAAATATGTTCTAGACTAGATTCATTAAAGCAAGCCTTCAAAACCTT
>PVKY010013157.1:0-11181 GCA_004027775.1 Bradypus variegatus | reverse complement strand
CAAGATTCATGGGTTCTGGGTTGTAGTTTGATAGTTTCAGGTATTTACTGCTAGCTATGCCAATTCATTAGAATCTAAAAAGGGTTGTCTATATTGTGCGTAAGAGTGTCACCCAGAGTGACCCCTCAGCTCCTTTTGGAATCTCTCTGCCACTGTAGCTTATTTCATTTCCTTTCACATCCCCCTTTTGGTCAAGAAGATGTTCTCCATCCCACGATGCCGGGTCTAGATTCCTCCCTGGTAGTCATATTCCATGTTGCCAGGGAGATTCGCAACCCTGGGTGTCAGATCCCACATAGCGGGGAGGGCAGTGATTTCATCTCCCAAGTTGGCTTAGCTAGAGAGAGAGGGCCACATCTGAGCAACAAAGAGGCATTAGGGAGGAGGCTCTTAGGCACAACTATAGGCATGCCTAGCCTCTCCCTTGCAGCAACAGTCTTCTCCCTTGGTTTCCTTTTATGTAAAATAGAGATGACAATAGTCAGTCAGCATCCAAACAGAACACACTCTAAGCATTTAAAAAGGGGGAGATTTTACTATATGAGATTAAAATACCACCTCCCAAAAGAGGGATAATCAAACAACTGAGAGAATAGCAGCAGCAGGGCGTCTGTGCCACACCCAGGTTGGACAGACAAGGGAAAGAGACAGGGTTCCTGTGGTCACCCCGGGAACTATGAAAGTGAGAAGGAGAAATATGCTGGCTTCTCCTTTGTGCCTGCCCTCCAATCTCCCACCAATGCCTGCTATCGGCTGGATCTTTCTGGAAGTTGTAAGAGCCTGAGAAATGCAGCCACCAGGGTCAGACCCCACGTGCTATAAGGCAGAGCTGGGCAAGGACCCGAGTGGTTCAGAGGGAAGTCAGAAGAAAAACTAGCACACTGCCCCATAGGACATTTATGATTAAATGATTCAAAGTCTGGAAAGCATATAGCAAGCACTATACAAGGGTTTGTTAAAGAAAATAAACACAGTATTTTCTCTGGTTGGTACATTGTGAGGTTTTTGGTTTTGTTTTCCTTTGTTCTAAATATTAAAAGACTTTTCTATCACTGGTGACCTGCAGTGTTCTGAGCTTCCTCTGCCTCTCTTGAGAGGAGAGCTTTCCTGGTTCTGTTATCCAGCAAAACCCTTCAGTGAGCAGATGTGTTTATATCAAAACAATGATTTCCTAAGTCATCTGTTCTGATCAATAAATGGAGAGATGTTTGATAACTTCTTTCATAGATGATATTTTTCATTTGGGAAGAAAATAATATTAGTTTTGAGCCAACAATGAAAACTATTTATTAACTGCATATTGTGTTCTAGAACTAGATTGGGTCCCAAAGGGAAGAAGGAAAAGATGACAAAAGGTGCCACCCTATTTATAATCTAGGTAGAGAGAAAGATACACACCCAAGAAATAAATAGGGGAAATCTACTCGACATGGTGCTGACGGGTAACTGGCGTGTGCTCGGCTATGATATGATCGTAATTGAGTATGGCAATGAAAAGGGGTCAGAGCAGAGATACCTCAGAAAGCCATCATAATTTCCCTTCTTTTACGTGGTTAGAGAACACTAGCCTGGATAATCTAAGCCTGCAGGATGACGGAGCTAACACTATTTATAGCACTTGCAAAGGCTCTCGCATTTTCTCACTCAACCCTGTGAAGTAGATGTTGTCATCACATTCCCGTTCTGAGACAGCCGGAAGTGGAGAGCCGGAAGTGGAGGGAGCAGGTCTGTGCAGCTGCGCAGCCTGGAGATGATGATACCTAACACCAAGGGATGCTGTGAGGAGATGATACCTAACACAAAGGGATGCTGTGAGGCATAAATGAACGGATGCTGTCAAGCTCGTAAAGCACCTTGCTGGGCTAATGGGGAGAGCTCGGTGCTCATGGCCTGTCACGGGAGAGGCAGCAGAATTTAGCAGTTATGAGAGCGGCCTCGAGAGGCAGGCAGGCTGGGTTCAAACGCAGGCTCAGCCATTTACTCCACTACGGAAGAGTTGAGCTGTGCCTCAGTTTCCTCCTCTGCAAAGTGGGGAGAAAAATAGTGTCCAACTCACAGAGTTACTTTCAGAATAAATGTTTAATGCATGTAAAACTCTTTGAAGGTGACAGGCACATAGCAAGCGCTCAGTAAATATTAGCTATTCTATTAAGAAAAGTCTCAACCCCATCTAACAATGCCCCCTTTAAAAATAATAAATATTTTGTAGAGCCCACTTTATTTCCCTGTAAGTCAATACATAGATAATATAACTTGTATGCATATTTTAAAAAAAATCAGTATGACGTTCTTACAGGAATATAAAGAAGACATGTAAATCATGTTATTATAGAATGATATATATTTCAATATTTAAAGATAATTCTAGAAGACCTAATGAGGTCACACTGGATGCTTATACCTACCTGTAATGAATAATTTTAGATTAAGAGAATTAAGACCATATTGAACTGAGGAAACTAAGTGGCGGCTAGGTGAGACAAGGCAAAAAAAACACCTCCGTGAAAAACACTAGATAAAAACCAGAAAGTGACCCAGAATACCGGTTACAGCGATGCGCCAGCTGGACGAGGTCTCCTAGTACCACAGGGGCTGTATACTTGGTGAAACCGGGAGTCTGCATTCTGAAACGAGTGAGTAAGCCGGCTGGAAGACCCGCAGCCATGCGGCGGTGTGGGGAAGCCAGGGCTTGGTGTTTGGAGACTGACTGGCTCTTTAAAAAAAAAGGGAAAAACCCAGGAGCGGCTGCAGTTGTGATAGTAGGAACCAGGCAGTAAAACACAGCAAGAGGGGGCTGGGCCGGCCTCTCCGTGTCTGGCCTGGAGGATAGCGCGCAGCAGGTACCCTCGGGGCCGGGGGAACCGAGGGGAGAGACGGAAGCAGAAAGAAACCCTGCGGCTAGCAGCTGGCTCCCCGGAGGGTGGATAAACTCCTGCCCGGGGCCGTGCCCACAGCCCAGAGCCCGGCCAGTCATCCCGGAGCTGGGAAGGAGGAACTGTGCGAGGAGGGGATGGGGGGTTGAGAAGCCCCGTTCGCCCACCTTGGCATCAGGCTGAAAGCGCTCCTGCACGGAACGACAGCCCCGGGCTTCCCTTGAGGGACAGCGTGCACTGGTGATGTAGCATGGCATTCCCTCGGCAGAGGTCCTGGAGGATCGCGGCTGGGAGGGGCACCCGCTCGGAGAACCCAGGGACACTACGCCAAGTCTGGTGGTTTGTGGGACAGCGAGAGAGAGGGTCTGGGGCTGAAATGGAATGGAGGCTTAGACTCTTGCGGTGGCCTTGAATCTCTAGGAACCTGGGGAATTTGAATATTAAAGCTGCCCTTCCTCCCTGGCCACCCGGACACACGCCCCACATTCAGGGCGGACGGCTCCAGCAACACACCCAAACTGAGTTCTCCAAGGACAAGGGAGGATGGGAACAGATCTGCCAGAGTCTGAGAGGAGCTTGCCCAGCCATCATTCCTGAATCATTGGTGGAGGGCATCGTCAGCAACGGGCAGGGTGACCTTTTAGAGAAGCCTTGGGGAGAAGACAGGATTTCCAAAATTAGCCATTCCTAAGTGTGCTGGGGCCTCTGCAACCCCCCCAGTAAGACTGTGTCCCAATCCAGTGCACAGATTTCTGGTCAACCACGGTGGCTCAGTGTCCTTGGTGATAGAACAGGTGGGGTGGGGAGGGACAAAGCTGGGGCTTCCCCCACCCTAGAAGCCAACAGGTCTGACTCCAAACAACTTATGTAAGGAACAAGAGTGTTCTCTTCAGTAGTAGAAGCCTGGGGGAAAAATGTATTATATCCATTCTTTATATATATATATGAATTTCTGATTTCTAGTTACAGCTTTAATACTTAGTCTTTGATTTGGATAATCTGGAAACACAGGCAACAAGTAATTTCTGAAAATAGGCTTATTTTTCAGTGTTTTTTTCCTTAAGCCAGGAACTTTTTGATACAATAACGATCATGACAACGAAAGGAAATTCCATAAGCTATAGAGCATTCATTCAGCTGTCCTCCCCTTCAACTATGCTAGTATAAGTCTGTCATTAGAAGGGATTTTAAATAAGAACTGTAGTTGACACACAAGCCCTTCACCTCCCCTTGGTGATTCAGGGCTGCCCTTTGGGTGTGTATGTCACAGTCAGCACGCGCTTAAACAGAGCCACTATTTAATACTCCCTTGTAAATCTCCATAATTATAGTTACACCCATTGAGTGAAGATGGAGATGGATGCATACAAAGGGTTGTCCTTTTGAATTTGGAAAGAAATAAAGCCTAATCATTTCCTTCCTATAAGCTGAGCCTGCAGAGGAAGACAGTGAGTTCCCAGGGGAGCTATTTTTCTCTTAAAGGCCATTATGTCTGTTTAAAATCAATGGGAACGAAATGCAGACGCGGGCACAACTGGCTCACTGCAAAGTGGCCCTAACTGCTCTGGGTTTCCCACCTCCTGAACACCAGTCACAGGGAACCCCCCCTTGAATACTCCTAAAGTGCCTCATCAGTCATGTTACTCCTGCTCACCCATCTTCATAGCTCCTAATTACCGAGAAAATTAAAATCAAAAGCACACTCTGCAGCTGCAGGCCCTCCCCCCAGGGCACGTGCCCACGGCCAACCCGTGTATTCATGCAGTCCTCTGCCTCTGCTCCCCTGTCCTTCACACAAACCAGGTGCCAGTCGTTTCCTACACCGAGCATTTGCTCACACTCTTCTCCAGGCTGTAAGTCTCCTTCGTCAGATACCTTTGACTTTTGGAATCCTAGCTCCTTCCTTCATTCAGTAATGAAGCACCTGCAAGGTCTCAGGGGCTGTGTGGGAGCCCCACTCCCTCCTACACCTGACCTGCAGGAGCCCCCCCTTCTCCAGAGCACATAGCATGCAAATTGGTTATCGATCTGTTCCTTAATTATAGGATCCTGTGACAATCTCCCATCTCTTATTGTACACTGTTCTATTTTTTTTAGCATGTTTACCTTATCTTTCAATAAAATTTCAAGCTTCTCAGTGCAAAGATCATCTCTTACTCTGGGGTAGGGGTTCTCCATAAGCATTTCTCATATGGATTAACTAATTATTAATGGCTTGATTTCATTAAAATTCAGTCGTCATGACCTCTACATGCTGATCTTTCCCACAGTAGACCCAGTCATAGCATTTCAAGGTTGGCTATCCTCTAGGGTAGAGGCAGCCATGCCGCCCATGCAATCTTGCCTCAAGGAAGGGCTGTGTCAAGTGGTGCCATCTCTGAGCTCCACATCTGTTCATTTCATTGCTGTCCAATGACAACAGTGGAACCAGGAGCCGAGTCACAGCTTGGGGTGTTGCCCCATCATTCTGAATGGACCATGTGTCAGGGAAATCCATGGCATAGTCAGCAGTTTTAAAAAGCACAAGAAAATCAGAGTGAAAAGAATGCTTGTGCTGTGGTTTTCAGCATGACAAGGGATTCCAAGATATTTTTCAAAGTATGGGATAAATCTACTCAAATATAGTTCAAGTGGCTGGATTGCCCTTTCCTTGAAAGGTCTTTCAATTTTGCCCACTTTTCTAAATAGATGCATGCCTCAGTTATCCAAAATGTTTATTTCTGTACTCTCAGATCATAAAAGAGAGGATAATCTTAAAGATAACTTTAAAATTTATAGTACCTCTCCTCTTTGCTATTTTCAAAGACAACAATGCTGGAGACCCTCAATGTCCTGTTTCCATGGTACCTCATGGGCAAGAAAAAATTACGTTTTCTTTCAAATGAACTCTGTCATCTCTTTCTAGAAACCAATTTCTCCTTATTTGATCTGCTAAACTAAACTGAAAGTTCTTGGCAGCCTTACTGTCAAATCCTTTTTATACTTATATATTTGAAGGCAATGTTTATGTGAGTGTAAATTTTATCTTAACCGCATGTACTTCCAATAAGAGTTTCAGTGGCTCATGGATGAAAGAGTTAGGAGTGGCGAAGAAAACATCTGTAAAGAGAAGAAATAATGAAAATTTTCAGATACCTGCACTGACTGGTTTGTGCCAATTGTCAGGGATTTTGCTCCAAGTTTGCTGGCAGCTTAGACACACAGAGAAACACACTGGATTATGTGTTTTGTTCTCCAGCAGTAGAATATGTTCCAATTTAAGTGCACTTGAGAATGGTAATTGAGTCACCTCTACTTTTGTCTTTAGCCAAAAAAAAAGTGCATTTCTGTTGCCCTTTCCTTTCATCCCATCATTTTGTTAATTTCTTCTCCTTTGTAGATCTTTCCGTTTCTTTGAACCTCCATAATATAGTGAACCAAACTGGATATTATGCTCCTCTAGGGAACTGACTATTGGGAAGAATAAATGAATGATGCCCTCTCAGCCTGTGCAGTGTACATTATCACACCCAAGGCCATGGCCTCTGAGGGTTTTTCTGCTGCGCTTTTACTCAACCAGCATTTCCCTAGCCCGTATTTGTTACCCAGTATAGAAAGTACACAAATCCCTGCCATTCTGGAGGCCATGGAGCTTGGAAAATTTGCACTATTCAAATCTTTGAGAGCCTTCCATTTAGAATGAAAGCACCTGTCAAAAAAACAGAGTGCATTCAAAATTGGATAGAGAGCAATCAAGTGCTAAATTGAATAGAATAAGCACCCGTGTGGCTGGCATTACCAATAGGTCAGCAAGGTGAAAATCACATGGCCTGCAAGGAATGATGTTATTATATCATATCATATGATAATGGTGCATTTTAATAATGCATGCTTTATTACATAGAAATTATAGAAATGCATACTGACATAAACTTTGTTTTAATATTTAAAATTACCTTATTCTTTTCAAGCTGACAGACTGACGGTAAATTTCTTGGGTGTCAGAAGCAAAGTGGCCACCAAGACAGCGTATTTGTCTCTTAGTACAGCCCATTCCTTATGGGCCTGGGCCTGGGCCAGGGGCCCAGCAGTGGGAAGTGGGGCATTTGCGCTTAGTCCTGTGAGATGAGAGGGGCTGCGATTGAAGATCTGCGGAGGACCCCACACCTGGAAGTTCTGCCCATGGTGGGGTTGAGCTCTGACCCAACACACACCACATGGAGCCCTTCATCTTCCCTCTCCTGGGGCTCTTTAAGTTCATAGTTCTGAGCCCTGCTCCCACACCACATCCAGATTAAATACCAACTCACCATTTTGTTATTAAACAAATATTTATTTATAAAATACTATCCTAGAAACTATAGCAATTGTAGCATCAATGAAATGACAGAAATTAAACTAAAATGAGATTAATCAATATTACTTTTAAAGACCAAAGACCTGGCAGATGTTTTGCTGTCATTGAAGATAGTGGGGGGCTCAGTGGCTGGGAAAACCGATCAAACTTTCAGGCTCCCAAAGGTTGAAGTTGGAACATCAGTGGCAAAAGGCCAACTGGGAAAAACTGGGACTCCACCTCTACTTCTGCAATATTTTCTTCATGTAATCATTTTCCCTTCTTAGCATGTTGAGCTTCTTCTCAGTGGCCAGAGCTTCCAGCTCCTTTTGTTGAGCTTTCTTCACATAGTACATAATAATGTTGTCATTGAAGGAAATGGTTCTTTCCAATTCTTTGTCCAGGTCTTCAGCCATCTTCTTATAGAGGTCGTGCTTCTGATAGGCAAAGTTCATTTTTCTATGTACTTGGTGAAGTTCCCTCTCCATTTCTGAGCAGTAAGATTCCTCCTCTGTTGAATGTCTCTCAAGTTGCTGGACAAGTTTTCTGTTTACCTCAGGAAGTATTTGAAGTCTCATCTGAAACTTCTCTATCTCATTCTCCAGCAGCGAATTTTCAGACTGTAAAGATATTTGCTCATTCTGCAGACTTTTAATTTGCCATGTAATCTCTTCATTTATGTTTTTTTCACTCGCTTTCTCGAATATATTTTGTTTTTCTCCTTCCAGCCTTTTAAGGGAGACATTTAAGTTCACAATGTTAATAAGTTTATTCAGACCAATGGTCGACTGGCAGGCTAGGTGATCTCCAACTTCGCATTCTCTCTGTCTGATTCCAAGTGGCCATCACCCATGTAAATGTCTCGAACGTGGTCAGGCAAGTGTATTGTGTTCCGCACAGTGTCAGTGCGAGATTTTATCAGCCTCTGTTTATCCTCCACAGCCTCTTTCATTCTTGCCTCGGAGTGTTCACTCACTTTTAGCTGTTCCTTTAACTCTTGCTCCATTTGCTTCCATCCCACAGTTTCTTGGGCAATCACTTGTAGATTCTCCTGAAGATGAGTGTTTTCCTTTACAGCCTCCATTCTTTTCCTCTGAAGATTTTCTACATGCCTCTGTGATGCTTTTAAGTTCTCTTTTGCATCAGTCATGTGGGATTTGTGGGATTTGAGGGATTGTGCTGCACTGTGGAGAAACGAAGTCTTTTCTAGAAGGCGAGCCATCATCGTGCCATGTGGTGGAAGTTATTAGGGGACTCGCTCTTCAGTTCTTCCAGAAGGTGTCTTGTATCCTCGAGTGAAGAGCTGTTCAGTTTTCTGTTGAGTTCTGCCAAGCACAGAATCTGTGAAGTCAGAGGACCGGCCTCCACCGGGGAGGACTCAAGGGCTTCGTTGATTTGTGTCATCAGGCCAGTCTTCTCACAGAGTTTATGATGTTCTTCCACACAGGCAGAAATGATGTCAGCCAGCTTGTGTTGCCTCCTGATAGCATCTCGGCACTTTACTATACGAACCACCACCACAATAAATACCAGGATCTCCCAGGGAAAACCAGCCAGATCTGGGAGATTTCTCAGGCTTTCAGCCATCGTCACCATAGCACCCCAAAGCTACTCCAGCACCACCTGGAGAAACACGAGGGTGGCCACCAGCAGGCCCTCCATGGCTCCAGAGCTCACCGCAGCTCTGCCTCTGAGCGCCAGTGTCCTGTTGGCCCCAGCTGACTCTCCGGAATCCTTGGAGGGTGCCGTCTCCAACGCAAACAAGTGCCCGGCAACCAGGACACGCTGTCGGTTGGGCAGGGGCAGGGGGAGGGGGAGGCCAGCAAGGTTCTATAATCCTGGGCTCTCCAACTGTCTCTGCTCTCGGCACAAAGCCAAATCACAATGTCTTAATGACAGCCAGTCCCATAGGAATACGTGCCTCCATTTTGATTTTGCCCTCTCAGGACACATACACCCTGTGGGTCAACAGTGGCCGACTTTCGGCATGTTCCTATGGTTTAACCTCAGATTTCTGAGTCCTGGCAAGGGTGGTTGGGGAGAGTCTTGGCTTTATGTGTACCTCAACCTTTCCACCCAGGTCAGGCTGGTAGTACAGCACAGATTTGGGGCCAGTGGCCTGAGCAGCATGGCCATGGAGCCCCAGCTCCAGGAGGGCATACAATGGCTCTTCCCTCTCTGGGGAGGAGACCATCCTGGAGGAAAGGAGGCCAGCTTGGGACCTTGAAGCAATGGTAGAGAAGAGACCAAGGCCTCTGTGGCCATACTGAGTGCCCTAGTGTGAGGAGTGGGCATCACGGCGTAGTCCAGTCCAGGCCCAACCCATGGAAAGCTCCCAGCCCTGAAGGCCGGCCAGCTGGGGACGTGGCCCAAGCCCAGATCTTGGGGATGTTAACGGGTGCCATGTGGGGGCTCGGAGATAGGACAAGAGTCAGGGTTGTGAGGGCCCAAGCACTGAGAGCTTTTGGGGAGTGTGGAGAACGAGACGCATTGAGTGGTAAGACAATAACTCTAATGGTCATTGACAGGGATGGATTTGTTGGAGGAGACAGAAGACTCAGGGGTGACCCATTTAAAGGCAAACACAGTTGTCCAGCAAGAGCCTCCTGGGCTGGGGATACGGGAATGGAAGAGAAATACGATATCTGCAACTCATTCCTAAGACAATATATCTGTAAATACAACAATTATGAGCACTGAATTTGACACCCCGTGGTCCAAAGTTTGAATCGCAGTGCAGTCGTATATTAGCTGTTTAATCTCGAGTATTCAATCTCCTCCTTTGCAAATCAGTGATCATGATATTAACTTAAAGGGTATCATGGAAATTAAATACATCAAAAAAGATGTTTCTCTTAAAAGCACTTAGTGCAGTTGCCTCACACACAGTGAATGCTCAATAATAATAACCATCACCTAATCATTCATAAACCCTACTGCCTCCCTCATTCTTGTCTAACAGAAAGCAACCATTTTTTTTTTAATTTCATTGAGACTCATTTAAACAATTAAAAAATCTTCATAAACAATGAACCCTGATGTAAACCATGGATTCTAGGTAGTAGTACAATTGTAATAACGTGCTTTCATCATTTGTAACAAGTGTACCACAACAATGCATGATGCTGATAATAGGGTGGTATATGGGAATTCTGTATTTTCTGCATTATTTTTTTCTGCAAACCTACAACATCTCCCATAAAACGTTTTTTTTTTAAAAGTTTTAAAAATTGTTGTAAAATTGTATTTCTAATATTTCTTACGGATCTGCAGAGTAGAGAATCTGTGTGTGGAATGTGGTGTCTTCCACAAATAGACCAGTTTTTGCTCATTAGTGAATTAGTCATAAGCAGTGCAGCTACACAAGCTGTGCTGGCGGTGGCCCCCGGGGTGGGTGGGAAACAAGGTTTGCTGCTGCTTCAGGCATGTAACTGTCCTGGGTCCCCGGCACCCCAACGGCGTAGCCCAGGCCCGACTCTTTTTGCTGCCTCTCAGGGCAAGACCCACGCGCAATTAGGTGCTTAAAACCCAGTCTTTTATACGTGACTTGTTCTTTGTAACTTAAGAGGAAAGCTGCCCCGAAGTTGCCTGGGAGATTTCTGCAGGAACTCAGATCCTAGGCACTCCCTGTATCTTGTGGGATTTGGAGACATCAGAACCTCTGAATAATTGGTGTCAGGGAAAGAACTCAATGAAGGTGACAGCCACCTTTGTTTCCCAAGAACAGGACAGCGAGGTTTTCACAGCCTGTCTCTCAATCAGGCCAGTGGACTTTGGCTCCACAGGGTTCCTCCGAAGAGTCGTCCTGAGGTGACTCAGTGGTCTCCTGAGGGGTCAGTGGTCTCTCCTGAGGGGAAAACAAATCTGAGAGTTTCATTTTGGCTTCGTTTAATTATTAAATTCACTGGGTTCTTTGGCTGTTCATTTTAAGCTAAACGATCTGAGCATCCTCTTTGTTATCACAATCATTAAAACTCACTCTGCAGAGAAAAT
>PVKY010013156.1:0-11151 GCA_004027775.1 Bradypus variegatus | reverse complement strand
GGTATCACTGACTCCACTTTACAAATGAGAAAGCCTGAGAGAGTTTGAGTGACTTTCCCAAGTCACGGTGGCTGAACCCCACTGTAAACCCAGCTCGGCCTGATCCCAGTAGCCTCCTCCCACAGCCCACGCTGCCTCTTCATCCAGAATAGGAAAGGAAAAGATGGTGAAGAGCAGCCCAAATTATTTGGGTTTGGAGAACAAATAAGAAAGTCCACTTTTGTGTGCTGTAAAGCAGGGAGCTACAGCCTGTGACACCAGAGAACAGGCAAAGGCGTGCCAGGCCTCTGGGACTCTGCTCCGGGCACCCAGACAAGGCCGGTGCCGCTGCTATCAACAGAAAAACCCACCAGTGCTCCGAGTCTCACCACAAGGTGGGGTGTCACATCCTCTATAAAGACTCCCAGTAAACCTCCTCCAATGAAGACCAATTCTTAGTGTGTCCTACTAGGACACTGAAAACTGCTCGGCGACACTGCTGAGGGGGCTCCAGGGGCAGGGACACCTCTCCATCCCAGGAAGGGGCACCCCTGCCTCGTCCACACCCACGGGGAGACTCACCAGCTCCTCACAGTGCTCGTGTTTCAGGCGCTTGGCTATGTCCAGCGGTGTTTCCCCTGACTCGTTAGCTGCAAGTCAAGGCAGAGAAAGGTGAGTATTATGGCAAAAGTAAGGAAAGGTCTGATACATAGAGGTAATCAAGAAAAAAAAAAAGGATCCTGTTAAGTTAAACAGGATCAATGAAATCCAATTAGACACTATCAGAGTTGAATCTGTGCTGTACTTGTATATGGAGAAAAGAATTGCAGAGAGAAGAACAGTCAGAAAAGATTTTAAAAGACAAGGTTTGAGTTAATCAAGAAAATACAACTGTTCAGGTAACCAACTAATTAAAAATCAATATCCTTTAACCATAAGCTATTCAATAAAGGAGCTCATAACAAATCTCTAATGGATACACTTAATCTAGTACTGGGCATTTCAATGTAATACATTTTAACACTTTTCAGCAATCTAAAACTTTGCACATCTTGTACTTTTTAAGTCTCAGGTCAATAAGATTTGATTATCAATTTTTAAAAAAGGAAACTTGCTCTTGAGCAGGTATGAGTCTTTTTCTTTACTCTCCTTACTCTGTGATCAATGTTCTTCAAATGTATTTCCTTATAATAGGATAACAGCTGAACACCCTCAAGGCAAAGCCCTGTCAGGGGTCCCCTGCCTCGAGGGAAGGGATGAAGGCCAAGCAAGAACAAATTCCCCTCGGCATCACTGATAACTTCGGGGCCTATCTGTTATCTTTCTTATAATCCATAAAGGGCCTTAAAATGCAGCCACAGTCTAAGTAGCGGATAGGGAACATGCTAATAAATACTGAAACCACAAACAGCCTTGAAGTATATTCAAGAGGAGGCTCTTTTCTCTTTAGAGGTCGTTTTGTTTCTACTCGCTCAGACAGGAGGGCCCCAAGCACGCGGACTGTTTCCAATAGCAGGCCCAGCCCGCGCCCCGCGCCCCACACCCCACGCCCCACACCCCGTCACCTATTTCAACGGAGGCTTTTCCGCGGAGAAGAAGTTTGAGGCACTCGGCGTTGTCGGTCAGGCAACAGTAGTGCAGGGCCGTGCTGCCTTTCCCGGTCTGTTTGTCCAGGTTCCCACTGCCCAAGACAATGGAAGGAGAAAGGAGAAAGGAGAGGGAGTCACAGGCCGGAGGACGAGGGATGGAGTTCCTGGGGAGGAGGCCTGGGACGTGTGGCCTGGAGACGCAGCCCACAATCAGAATGTGTGACAGGTGGGTGAGACGTGACGCCATCCCTGCTTGGGCAGATGAGGACATCTTGGCACAGGCAGTGGGGGGAAGACCCCCACGGTGGCAGAGACGACAGCTGTGCCACCGCCAAGCAGGGGCTGAGGCCGCGGCAGCTGTGACACCTGGGTGGGCCTTCAACTCTCAGCTTCCCTCTCACTGCAAGGCCACACGGGGGGCAGGACCTCAGCATATCTGCAGGACTCACCCATCCTGTCCCACGGAAGGCCAGGAGGCTGAGATTTCTGTACCTGACGCTCTTGCCAGGAAGGGGAAAAGCTACTTTTCCAAAGTCCAGGGTCCCAAGGATCCCAGGTGCCTGTTTGCCCTAGGAACACCCTCTGAGAACAGGTGAAGAGGGAAATCTTGAGAAGACTAAAAAATTCTTCCCATTTCAAGTAAGACTATGTTATCCATAGGAGGTAATTGTGCCCCTCAGACATGGAACAAATCATCTGATCTGACAGTGGAGTGGGCAGCCCTGCAGTAGGGATGCCCACCACCTTCTGGAGAGAATGGGACAGAAGAGAGCACATCAGGAGACAAACCCACTGCTTCCTTCAGAAAACCAGAAACGTTTTCAATGCAAAAATGAACGCTATTTTCCGATATCTCCTCTCCCCTTGGAAGAAAAGAAACCAGGATTGTCCTTCTCCTGCCCCTCGGATGGACACTGCAGGAGAATGGCATCATCCGGCTAGCTAAGGGAACATTTATTAAGCTCCTGCTGTGTCCAGGTGCTACGCTGGCATTCGGCTCTGTCAAGGGGCAGGGCCTCTGGCCAGCTTCCACCATAGCCTGGCTGACCCACAGCTCCTCGGCAAGGAGCTGCAGATCCGGGCTGCCCTGCTCAGCATTTCTTCACTCCTCCTCCCAGGCCAGCAGGGATAGGAAGAGGGTACAAAATATTCCATTGCTTTTGGAGCAGTTTCTGTGATTTTTAATCAGCACTTCTCCCTACCCCAAATCATGGTCAGGGAGTCAAGATATACCTTGAAGGACCTCTGCAGTCTGACTGTTGGCTGCCACGCAGAGAACATGCATGAGTGAAGCAGCATGTGTAAAACTATAGGGCATACTGCATACGCAGGTTCTTAGTAAAGGGGATTCTAATTTAAAAATGTACATAACCCAGTGTTCTCATTTATAATCTCTGGCTTAGACCAGTGGGGAGTGTGTGCATCCTTCTTTCCTCACACATCTCTGGAATGCTCAGAGCACTCTGCTCGGGCTACAAGACAGATTTCAAGGAAGGGGCTTCTGTACAGATGGTGGCTATGGCTCTGAATCAGAGACACAGATTAATCTCTCCAGAGCCCAGAACTCAGCAGCCATGGCTACGTGCTGACTCTCTCAGTCCCAGGCACCAGAAGCTGGATCTTTCAGACATCACTTCTGTTCTCACACTCCAGGGCTTTTTTTAGGCATGTGTGGAGCACTGCACACCTGTCAGCACTTTTTATGTCCCTTAATTCACATTTAGACCTGGAAAAATTCAAGCATCTTGGTAAAACAACTGAAGCAATGAGGCAGCATCTGATTGCTTTCTCAGAAATACCAAGGAACAAAAATAAATGACTGCCCTTAATTTTAGAACACCTACCTGTTCTGAACCAAGAAGTCAACAATGTGAAGAGAAGTTCGATCCACAGATCTGACTGCAAGATGGAGGGCGGTTTCATCTGGTTCCTGAAAGCCAAAAATATTCCAAAATTCTAACAATAGAATTCAATTTTTGAATCCAACACTAGTAAAATCACATGTATTTCTTCCAAATACCTTTATCTATTCTTTCAAAAGTGTGTATCTAGGATCCACAGTGACCCTTTCATCTCTATGGCTAACTTGCTGTCCTTGGAAACATGCTCCTTACTCCATGGGAAATAAACAAGAACTTCTGGGGTTTCATTCCAAAGTCCTGTGAATCTATCTCCCAATGCCTGCACCGATAATATGAGGTATTACCTCTAAGGAGGGGTCTGAGTTCAGAGACCCCAGGGAGGTTCCCCAAGCTTCCTACACCTAACCCATACCTGCTCCTGAAGAAATGTAAATATATTTTCAACAACAGGGTTCAAGTTTTCATTCTGTACTTACAGGTGTAGCTAGACAGGCTAACAACTTTACTGACATCAATTTATCCAGGGGGTACAGGGCCACACCCCTGCCTTTTCTGAAAGTAAGTTTTGGCAGGTTGGGGAGCAGAGACCGAAGGAGAAGGGTTCAGGTGGGGGAACAGGGGGTGGGGGGGGAGCTCGGGAGATGTACAGGGAATGGGAGCCACGGGGCGGAGGGATGCGTGTCCTGTTCCGCCTGCCCTGCCCGCTGGACTGGCCGGGGACACGGCTCAGAGCTGAGCACCCTCCACCCTGCACTGCCATTGCTGGTTCTTTCCAGTGCACCACAGCTGTCTCTGTGAACTGACCCAAGACACAAAGGAGCGTGACCGTGATGAGAAGAACGATGCTGCTCATTCACAGCAGTTCTGCTAAGGAGGCCTGGCAAAGTCACCAACCAACATCCTCAGGCCGGGGAGAACACGGCTTGAATGTGCCGGGTGCCTGGGGGAACCCTGAACATCGGGGTTCAATATGATGCGCCTAACCAAGAAAGGGGCGATTTTCAGCCCTGTGCACCTTGACTCGGAGGTTAAGGAGGTTTGGGGGATCTCAAAGCTGCTGGGATTGTGTACACACACACACAAAGGCATTTTGGAGAGAAAATTAAGGCATATACCAACCCCTTACACTGGTAGTTTACTGCTGACCCAATCCTACCAGCAATGCCCACTCTCTAGAAAGTTCTCTTAGGAAATCAGGGACATCTTTCCTACTTCACTCCCTCAGGGATGAGAGCTCGAGAGGTACCGTTCAGGTTACAGGGAACCGTGCACCACTCCCACTCAAAGCTCCCGTTTTCAGTATGGTCTCAGAGGTGAAGCTGAAAGCTGAGCTGCTACTGGGCATCCAGTGCACCCAAGGGGTGAGAGCACGGGGCGACGCGCTAAACCTGCTCGCAGGAGAGCACGTCCCTGACAAGCCACTTGGGCTTCTGAGGGATGCTTTCCCCTTTGCCCAGGGTGGCACTTTCTTTCCAGTACTGGCATGAAATTTTTGGTTTAAGAATAAACCACCAATTTCTTTCTACAACACTTAATGCTACCTTCTTTCAGAGAACTCCCACAACATTGGTCAGCATTTCTGATTATCCTGCCCTGCCATTTCATTCTTTTCTCACTTCATTTTTTTTTTAAAGGAGCAACCCACACTCTTACATGTCCATTGGCCAGTGGGATTTTTTCTGTAAGATCAACACCATCAGCATAAGCTTGGAGCAATCCAAAGATATCTCTAGTTTTCACAGCCTCACAAAGGCTATGAAGTTTTGTCGCATTATCCACGTGCTTTTTCCTTGCATATTTTCTCTCAATGTACTTGGCAGTAATGTAATCTTTTCTTGCATTCCTGAAATCAAACACAGTTGCCTTGTAAATTACTCAGGACTTCTATTTAGATAATCCAACATCCATTCATCTACAACTACTTCAAAACAAAGCAAAGCAAAAAACCCTGCCCCACCTTTCTTATAAGCAGCCCTGGGTTTCACCTTTGTTGGTCTAAATATGCCAGGAAAGCATAAAGAGGGAGGCAAGGCCTCATGAGGGTCAGTGAGCACCGGTGTTTCCTGTGAGGCACTTTGAAGGAGCATCTGATATCTGCTACTTTCCAACTGAAGAGGCATCAAAGGGCAGTGCGGGAGATGCTGGGCTTCACCCAGTTTCAGAGGACAACTGGCCAGGACTCGCTCACAGGATCAGGCGCGTGTTCCCTCACCCTGCCGGCCTCTCTAGCCTTGTCCTCCTCCTCCTCAACGCTCTTAAAAAGAAGTTCTGAGCGCCAGCATCACCGCCTTATGTATATCTCCCTGCCCTTGCTTACCCAGCCCCTCTGCTCGCACGCTTCTTTGTGCCTCCTCTCCTAGGACACCCACATTCCCCCGCAGTCAGCTCACGGGCCGTCTCCCCCAGGAAGGCTGGGCCTCCTCCCTCGGCCCCCCTTTGGTTATAACACACAGCCTGTCTGCCCAGCTTGGCGGAGCTGCTCAGAGGCAAGGCCCACGTCCTATATCTGTACACACTGAGCCTGGCATGAGAGACGGGCAATGTCAGAGCAACCCAAATGAACAGTCAGTCTCGCCATATTCAATCTTCTGGGCCTGCTCATCGCATCACGCCCACAGATGGACCCTGTCCAAGGAGCCTGGTGGGGCAGAGACCACGGAGTTGAAGTCAGGCTTTGTATTCCATTTCTCTTTATCAAATCATTATTTTTTTTTCACTGCCATGGACAATGTAAAAGCACAGCATTCAATAATTCATTTTTCAAGGGAAGCAGGATTAAAAACACATACACTAATAACAAACACAGCAATTAAAACAAAAAGTTGAAAATGACAAAGGTGACTGTGAAAAAAAAATACAACTTTGATCCCCGATTTTCCCCAAAACTTTCGACTTCACTGGCTCTAAATGTCTCAAAACTGCTCTTAAAGAGCTTTACTTTTTGAGGCAGTTTTATTCCCACACCATACAATCCACTCAACAAGTAGAATCAGTGGCTCTCAGTATAATCACAGAGTTGTGCATTCATCACCATAATCTATTTCAGAACAGTCTCACTGCTCCAAAAAGGAAAACACCACCCCCATTATACCTCCCTATTATTGATACTTACCATTGGTGTGGTGTCTTCGCTACTACTGATGACAGAATATTAAAATATTACTGTTAACTATAGTCCACAGTTTACATTAAGTGTACTTTTTCCCATATCCCACTCTATTATTTGCACCCTGTAATAGTGCCATACATTTGTTCAAGTTCACAGAAGAATATTCTTATATTTGTACTATTAACCACAGTCATCGTCCACAACAGGGTTCACTGTCATACAGTCCCACATTTTTTCCTCTAGCTTTCCTTCTAGTGACATAGACAACCCTAAACTTCCCCTTTCAGTCACAATCACACACACAATTCAGCACTAATTACACTCACAATAATGTGCTCCCATCACCTCTATCCATTTCCAAACATTTACAATCAATCTTATTTAAAATTCTGCACAAATTAAGCATCAGCTCCCCATTCTCTACCCTCATTCGATGTCCTGGTAACCTATATTCTGGATAGTAACTCCTGGTTTTGCTAACTATAATGAGTTCATATTAGTGCAATCAAACATTTTCTGTCTGGCTTATTCTACTCAACATAACGTCCTCAAAGATCATTCACATTGTTGTATGCTTCAGGACTTCATTTCTTCTTAGAGCTGAATAATATTCCATAGTATGTATATAGCACATTTTGTTTATGATCAGTTGATGGACCCTGGGTTGGGTTGCTTCCATCTTTTGGCAATTGTGAATGCTGCTGCTATGAACATCAGTGAGCAAATGTCTGTTTGTGTCCCCCCCTCAGTTCACCTGAGGATATATCTAGTAGTGGGATTGCTTGTTCATATGGTAATTCTATACTTAGCTTCCTGAGGAACCACCAAAACTATCTTCTACACCGGCTGTGCCATTCTACGTTCCCATCAGCTGTGAATAAGTGTTCCTATTTCTCCACGTTCTAACATTTGTAGCTTTCTGTTTGTTTAACAGTGGCTACTCTACTAGGTGGGAAATGATATCTCCTTGTGGTTTTGGTTTGCATTTCCCTAGTAGCTAGTGACGTTGAGCATCTTTTCATGTGCTTTTCTAGCCATTTGTATTTCCTCTTTGGGAAAATGTCTGTTCAAGACTTTTGCTCATTTTTAATTGGGTTGTCTTTTTATTGTGCAATTGTAGGATTTCTTCATTTACTCTGGATAGTAAACCCTTATCAGATACATGGTGTGCTGGTTTGTATATATCATGTCCCCCAGAAAAAGCCATATTCTTTAATGCATTCTTATACGGGCAGACATATTAGTGTTGATTAAGTTGGGATGTTTGGATCAGGTTGTGTCCATGGAGATGTGACCCACACAACTGTAGGTGATAACTCTGACTGGGTAATTTCCACGGAGGTATGGCCCCGCCCATTTGGTATGGGCCTTGATTGGTTCATTGGAGCACTATATAAAATCAGACAGAAGGAGCGAGCTTGCTACAGCCAAGAGGGATGCTTTGAAGAATGCACAGGAGCTGAGAGAGGAGTTGCAGATGAGAGACATTTTGAAGACGGCCACTGGAAGCTGATGCAAACATTTTGGAGAATGCCGTTTTGAAACGCAACCTGGGAGCAAGCAGATACCAGCCATGTGCCTTCCCAGCTAACAGGTTTTCCAGATGCCAATGGCCTTTCTCCAGTGAAGGTAACCGATTGCCGATGTTACCTTGGACACATTATGGCCTTAAGACTGTAACTTTATAACCAAATAAACCCCTTTATAAAAGCCAATCCATTTATCGTATTTTCCATTCCGGCAGCATTAGCAAACTGGAACAAATGGTTTCCAAATATCTTCCCAATTGAGTAGGCTCCCTTTATATCTTCTTGACAAAGTCCTTTGAAGTACAAGAGTATTCAGTCTTGAAGAGGTCAGATTTACCTATTTTTTCTTTCATTGCTTGTGCTTTGGGTATAAAATCTAAGAAACCACTACTTACCACAAGATCTTGAGGATGTTTCCTTACATTTTCTTCTAGGAGTTTTATGCTACTGGCTCTTATCTTTAGGTCTTTGATCTATTTTGAGTTAATTTTTATGTAAGGTGTAATGTAGGGGTCCTCTTTCATCCTTCTGGATACGGATATCCAGTTTTCCCAGTACCAGTTGCTGAAGCAACAGTTCTGTCCCAGATGAGTCGATTTGGCAGCCTTGTCAAAAATCAATTATCACTTACCAGTTCTATGTATATATGTTATATTCCACAATAAAAAATATGATTAAAAAATTCCCATCCATGAAAACAATAAGAAAAAAATCCATTGACCAAAGATGTGAGAGTCTATTTCAGAACTCTCAGTTCTACTCCAGTGATCAATGTCTATCTTTATGTCGGTACCATGCTGTCCTGACCACTGTAGCTTTGTAATATTGTTTAAAATCAGGAAGTGTGAGTCTTCCAACTTCGTTCTTTTACAAGGTGTTTTTGGCTATTCAGGTCCCCTTACCCTTCCAAATAAATTTGGTAATTGGCTTTTCCATTTCTATAAAGTAGACTGTTGGAATTTTGACTGGAATTGTGTTGAATCTGTAAATCAATGTGGGTAGAACTGAAATCTTACCAATATTTAGTCTTCCAATCCATGAACATGGAATGTCCTTCAATATATTTAGATCTTCTTTGAGTATTTTTAGCAATGTTTTGTAGTTTTCCAGTGTATAGGTCCTTTACATCATTGGTCACATTTATTCCCAGATATTGGATTCTTTTAGTTGCTATTGTAAATGGAAATTTTTTCTTGATTTCCCCCTTAGATTGCTCAATACTAGAATATAGAAACATTACTGATTTTTGCACACTGATCTTAAATCCTTGCCACTTTGCTGAACTTGCCTTTTAGCTATAGTAGCTTTGTTTTAGATTTTTTGGGACTTTCTAAATACAGGATAATGTCATCTGCAAATACTGAAAGTTTTACTTCCTCCTTTCTGATTTGAATGCCTTTTATTATTTTTTTTTCTTGCCTAATTTCTCTAGCTGGAACATCTATCAAACTGCTGAGTAACAGTAGTGACAGTGGGCAAACTTATGTTGTTCCCAATCTTAAAGGGAAAGCTTTCAGTCTTTCACCACTGAGTACGATGTTAGCTGCGGGTTTTTCAAATATGCCCTCTATTATGTTGAAGAAGTTTCCTTCAACCTCTATCTTTTGAAGTGTTTTTATCAAGAAAGGATGCTAAATTTTCTCAAATGCCTTTTCTGCATCAGTCAAGATGATCAATTCAATTCCTTAATGTGGTTTATTATATTAACTGGTTTTCATGTGCTGAACCACCCTTGCATAGCTGGAATAATGTGCTATTGAATTTGATTTGCAAGTATTTTGTTGAAGATTTTTGTATCTATATTCATTACAGAGATTGGTCTATAATTTTTTTTAATATTATGTTTATCTGGCTTTGGTATTAGGGTGATGTTGGCTTCATAGAATGATTAGGTAGTGTTCTTGCCTCTTCAAGTTTTTGGACAAGTTTGAGCAGGACTGGTGTTAATTCTTCTTGGAATGATTGGTAGAATTCACCTGTGAAGCCATTTGGTCCTCGGCTTTTCTTTGCTGGGAGGTTTCTGATGACTGATTCAATCTCTTTGCTTGGTATTGTTTTTTTTAGGTCTTTTATTTCTTCTAGAGTCAGCGTAGGTTGTTTGAGTATTTCTAGATATTTGTTCATTTTATCTAAGTTGTCTAATTTGTTGGCATACAGTTGTTCATGGTGTCCTCTTATGATACTTTTTATTTCTGTGGGGTCAGTGGTAATGTCCCTCCCACCTCATTTCTGATTTTATTTATATGTTCTCTCTTTTTTGCTTTGTTCTTCTAGCTAAGGCTTTTGTCAATTTTATTGATCTTCTTAAAGAACCAACTTCTGGTTTTGTTGATTCTATTTTTTTGTGTTCTCAATTTCATTTATTTATGCTCTTTATTTCTTTCATTTTGCTTGCTTTAGGATTAGTTTGCTGTTCTTTTTCTAGTTCTTCCAGATGTACAGTTATGTTGCTGATTTTAGCTGCTCTTCCTTTCATTTTTAAGGAAAAGGAGAGTAGCTTTCTTTATTATCAAGTAGATCATCTGATTATATTTAATTTCTTCCTTTTATATGTAGGCATTTGGGGCTATAAATTTACCTCTCTGCACTGCTGTTCCGGTTGGCTAATGCCACCATGTTGCAAAACACCAGAAATGGATTGGCTTTTATAAAGAGGGTTTATTTGGTTACAAAGTTACAGTCTTAAGGCCATAAAGTGTCCAGGGTATGGCATCAATAGGGTACTTTCACTGAAGGATGGCCATTGGTGTCTGGAAAACCTGTTAGCTAGGAAGGCAAGTGGCTGGCATCTGCTTGCTCCCAGGATGTGTTTCAAAATAGCATTCTCCAAATGTTGCTCTTTGGGAGTTTTGTCCTCTTAGCTGCAGCTCTTCCTCAAATGTCACTCTCAGTTGCTCTTGGGACATTTGTCCTCTCTTAGCTTCTCCAGAGCAAAAGTCTGCTTTCAACGGCTGTCTTCAGACTGTCTCTCATCTGCAATAGCATCTGGGCCTGTGTGATTCTTCAAGTACCCGAGTGAGCCAATCAAGACCTACCCCAAATGGGTGCGGCAACACCTCCATGGAAATAATCCAATGAAAGGT
>PVKY010013155.1:0-11119 GCA_004027775.1 Bradypus variegatus | reverse complement strand
ATGGTACTGTGAACAACTGATTGTACACTTTGGACGATTATATGGTATGTGAATATATCTCAGTAAAGTTGAATTAAAAAAATCCACATATGGTATGAATTGTATAGAGTTTTAGCTTCTTTTTTTTAAACTACTTGATATTTATTTGTAGCTGCACTAACAAGTGCTTTATAGGTTGGTAATCCTACATCCTAGATTTTCCAGTTCACTTCAGATTTCAAATATTTTTATTATTTCAAATGATGTGTCCTGATTTTGGTTTGGAAAACATGATTGCTGAATTATAGACTAACTCTACAGTAACAGGCTTTGGTATTATGTAGTTGTTCTATTTCTTGGCCATGATTATCAAGTTAAATCAAATAAAAAAATCATTGTATATTTGAATCTATCTAATAATAAGTTGTGTTAAAATAATGGAGACATTTAGAACACTATAGTAATTTACACTTTAAAAAGATTCATTCAAAATAGTGTGATACTGACATAAGGATTGGCATAGAGATCAATAGAATAGAACTGAGAGTCCTGAAATAAACCTACATACACATCTATGGCCGATTGATTTTTACAAGCGTGTTGAGTCCTCCCAATGAGGAAAGGATAGACTCTTTAACAAATGGTGCTTAGAAAACTGGAATTATGCATATGAATTAATGAAATTGGACCTGTACCTCATAGCATATACAAAAATTAACTCAAAATGGAGCAATGACCTAAATGTAAGTGCTAAAACCATAAAATTATTATAAGAAAACAGGGGAATTTTTAATGACCTTGGATTTGGCAATGGATTCTTAGATATGACATCAAAAGCATAACAACAAAAGAATAAATAGATAAATTGGACTTCATCAAGATTGAAAACTTTTGTACATCAAAAGACATTAGAAAGAAAGTGAAAAGACAATGAGAGAAAATAGTTACAAATCATACATCTGATAAGGGTTTTATATCCAGGATATATAAAGAACTCTGACAACTCAACAACAAAAACACAAACATCAAGTTAAAAAAATGGACAAAAGGCTTGAATAGATATTTCTCCAAAGAAGACAAACAAATGTTCATAAAAAGATGCTCAAAATCATTAGTCACTAGGGAAAGCAAATAAAAACCACCATGAGGCTTTCAGCCTTTAGCTTGGAGGAGGCCAAGGTGCTTTCTTTGGTAGTCTGACATCCGGAATCATCCAACAGGCTGCCTCCACCATGCCACCCACCCAAGTTCAACCCACAATGAGATCGAAGTTGCGTACCTGAGGTGCACTGCTGGGGAAGTTGGTGCCATGTCTATTCTGGCCCCAAAGATCAATGCCTTGTTTCTGTCTTCAAAAAAGTTTGGCGATGGGTCTAAGGATTACAGTGAAACTGACCACTCAGAAGAGAAAGGCTCAGATTGAGGTGGTACCTCTGTCTCTACCCTGATCATCAAAGCCCTTAAGGAACCATCCAGAGTCTGAAAGAAGCAAGAAACACTAAGCACAGTGGAAATATCACTTTTAATGATATTGTCAGCATTGCCCAACATACCCAGCACCAATCTTTTGCCAGAGAACTCTCTGGAACCTTTAAAGAGATTCTGGGAACTGCCCAGTCTGTGGGCTGCAATGTTGATGGCTGCCATCCTCATGACATCATAGATGACATCAACAGTGGTGCAGCGGAATGTCCGGCCAGGTAAGAACCACAAAGGAAAATATTGTAATAAAGGATAACTTGACAGCCAAACAAACAAACAAAAACACCCCAAAACAAAAAACCCACAATGAGATACCACTCACACCCACCAGGGTGGCTATTATTTAAAACAGAAAAAAAAGTGGATTGCTAGTGGGGATGTAAAAGGGTGCAGCCACTGTGGAACAACATTTGGTGGCTCCTCAAAAAGTTAAACCAAGAATTACCATAATACTTGGTAGTTCCACTCTTAAGTATATGCTCAAAAGAGTTGAAAACAGAGATTCAGATACTTGCATGCCAATATTCAAAGCAGTATTATTCAAAATAACCCAAATTGGAAACAACCCATGTCTCCATCAGCAGATGAATGGATAAACAACATGTGGTATATACATAGGATGGAGTAGTATTCAGTCATAAAAAGGAATGAAGTACTGATTCATGCTACAACATGGGTGAAACTAGAAAACATTAAGCTAAGTGAAAGAACCCAGACACATAAGGGCAAATATTGTAAGTTCCCACTTACATGAAATATCTAAATAAGCAAATTCATAGAGACAGACAGTAGATTAGAGATGGAGGAGAAGAGGACAGGGGAGAGAGATATGGGAAGTTATTGCTTAATGGGTACAGAGTTTCTGTCTGGGGTGATTGAAAACGTTTTGGCCATGGATAGTGGTGATGGTTGCACAACATTGTGAATGGAGTTAATGCCAGTAAATTGTACCCTTAAAATGGTTAAAACGGTAAACTTGATCACAAAAATTTTGATATATTATGGACTAAATACACATCTAGTAGATGGTCACTTACCTTTGTCATACAGGAATGAAAAACAAAGTATTTTAGAGATATTGTAATTATGTATTATATGGTCAAAACTAAAGACAACAATAATAACTAAAATGTGCTCCTGTTAAAAAAGGGTTTGGTTGTCTTCCTTATAACTTCCCAAAACTGGAAACATATTCTTGGTAAACCTGGAACCTAGAGGGTACACTGGAACTTGCTATATATATGATGATAATTATGTGAGTGAACTTTCTAAGTGATGAATTACTATAAATGATGAATTACTGTCATTTATAAAATTCTAAGAATTGCTTATGGTCCTACTCTTTATTCGTGTTTAGGTAACCACTGAGTGGGGAGACAGTAGAGTCTATTACGTCCAGATTTGCATTTAATAAAACTTTAAAAATTATGGTAAGTTACCCCAAGTCTTGAAAGTATATATATTACTAGTGATCAGGCTCTCCCTCCCACATTTCCCTACTGGTTGGGACGTGTGAAGACCGGAGATGCTGCTGCAACAGTGCTGGTGGGAGTGGGAAATAGGATTATCACCCACTTGACACTTCAGCACTGTTGCTATGAATGATTCACTTGGGCTTGACACATTCGTTGTAAGGAAACCTCCTCCTCCCGCGTTCCTCATGGGCGCTGTCTCCCGTGCTTTGGCCTTTAGGGAGAAGCCAGAGCAGGTGGGCACAGAGGAGTTCACCCAGTCCTCCTCCCCTGCTCCTTCCCTAATTTAGCAGTACTTCCGGCCGCGTGACATCATCCCCCGCACCCCGGTGACGTAAGCGGCGGATGACGTGTGTGCGGAGAGAGGCGCGCTGACGTTGCTATTTAAAGGTCCTCCTGCGGGAGGATGGAGCCACAGCGGGAGCACCTTGTGTGGGGAGCGGAGGAGACTGTGGCGGCCAGTAGTGGGACCAGGAGCGAGCAGAGGAGCAGAGCGCGTTGCCCGCCCGCCGCCGGCCACTAGGGGAAGGGGATGGAAGGCAGAAAGGACGGACTGACAGACGGAACTGCTAACCGGCCGGTCTAGCTTCCCATAAGGGCCGGCTCGGTTCCTGACCACCAGCCTCCTCGCAGCTCTCGCGGCTGCCGCCTCCTCAGCCGCTCTCCGCAAAGCCCCACCGGGCCCTCGCAACGGGTCAACGTCCCAGCCCTCGGCGTCTGGCCGCAGTTCCGCGGCGGCAGTCTCTCGGCTCCTCCCGCGAGCAGGGGGAGGGACTGCTCCCGCCCCGGTTCTCCCCGCCCCCTCCTCCGCCCCCAGCAATTCTCTCCGCCGCCGAGCCTGCCTCACGCTGGCTGCGCTGACCCGGGAAGCGGCGCTCTTCGCTCTGCGAGCGGGCCGGTGGAGGCGGAGGCAGCGGCTGGTTTGGAGCCGCGGGACTGCCGAGCGGGAGCTGGAGGCCGGCCGAGGCGGGCGGTGATGGAAGTGTGAGGAGGCGGCGGAGGGGCCCGGGGAGTGTGAGGCGGCGCGCAGCGCAGCTCGGAGCGAAGACCCGAGGTGGGGCGCTGGAGCGGCAGCTCTCCCTCGGCTGCGAGCCTCAGTCCCCTGTCCCCGACGCGGGATTAGCTGCCCCCCTCAGCTCAGGAGGGCGCCCGTCTACCCTTCGCTCCCTCCGCCATCGCCGCTCGATCCTCCCCGGAGCTGGGGGCCGGTTGCTGGTGGGAGCGTGGGGCCCGGCTCTCTGATTCATTCATTTTCTGTCGACGGAGAGCCTCAGACCCGCTGTGCTTAGAAGAGAGGAGGGAAGAGAGGGCAGCGGTGAATGAAGGGCCAGGCACGAGTCGGGCTCCATTGTGCTCGGCCGCGGGGGGCGGGAAGGGGCTGAGGGAGGTGGGATCAACCCCCTCCCCCTGTTCCCTGGTGTGCGCTGTTACCCCAGCCTGGTGCCATCCTGGAAATGGCTCCGTTTATTCTCCTCGGGAGAATGAATCGATCCTGCCCAGTCTTGTCTCCCTCCTCTCCACCTTCTTTCTGCTCCTAGTCTTAGGAGGGGAAGAATTAAAAAGACACATTCCAATGTGGAGTGTCGTGCACGTCGCGAGCTGCCTGCTTTGCACTTCGGGGAGATTTTTCTATATAATTTTTTCTAACGTGAGCGCAGAGAAGCAGTGGCATTGCTGCTTTTAGAATTTTTATTTTCACGTAGGGATCTTTAAAGTGCACGTCGCATTGGGTTTCACGCTCCACCCCCAGGGACCTGGTGTGGAGAAATTTGAACCTGCAGCCTTAGTAGCACCGAAAAGGCCGAGTTACCTGGCTCTTCCCGAGTGTAGAGGAGGACATGAACGAAATGACCAGCGAACTCATTTTTTATTGGACTCGGTGAAACTGGATTCCGGGTTTTCCTACATATAGACTCGTTTTGTGGAATAGAGTTGACCGCTGTCTCCGTGAAGCATTTGAACTCTAATAAGCAAATGCCACCTGAGTTTGTTTGAACGTTTTGGTATTTAATGAGAGAGAAATCATCTTACCTAAGGAAACCAATTGAATTGTCGGCATCATCGAAATAACCCGGAAAAGGATCTCGGGGGGTGGAAAGCAACTGCAAAAAAAGCAGACGGAGAAATTCCTTTGGAAGTTATTCCGTAGCCTAAGAGCAGAAACTTCAGAGCAAGTTTTCATTGGGCAAAATGGGGTAAGGATTTTTGTGCTTCGCACAACTTCGGGTCTGTTTATGCATGTGTGTTAGTGAGGGCTGGTGGTGACTCTGTGTTTTGTCCAAGCAAATTTGCCACCTCCCTTGGAAAGCTCGTCATATTAAAAAAACAAAAGTGTTAACCTTTTAATAAGTTATTTTGTATTCTTTTAGAGTGACACCGGGAGGTCATGGTCATAGTTAAGGAACTGTAGGTATGTCATTAGTAACCTGAGTATATTTTTACCAGTAATATTTAAGAAGACAACGAATTTTGCACGTTGCTGGTCAAACTCCTGCATCAGTTCGTAGTCAAAATCATGTCTGAGATTTTTTTTTTTTTTTGCCAGTATCTTTGAAAAGGAAATACTGCATTCCGTCAGTACTTGGGGAATAATCAGTTGCATAAAGGGAACACTCATAATGCAAAGTAATGAGTGGTCAGACAACAACCCTTGAAAATGATCCACTGTAAATTGCTGCCCTCACTGTGCCCTCTGTTTTGCCCTTGAATATTTGAAAGTTAAGGTGTATATAATTGATTTGTTGGGGATGTTAAAATGAAAATCTTAAGTCTTTCTGATGCGTTCTCCAGAGTGCTGTGCACTTGGTAGATGGAAGCTTGAATAGGAAAAAGCATTTTGTTGAAGGAACTTGGTCACTTTTTCTGTTCTTTGCTTTTAAGCTCAGGTCTTCTGATTGTGTTACTCTTAAAAGGACACCTTTCAGACGCAAAGCCAATCCAGAGTGCCTTTTCCAACTTTTTTGTTAAGTCTGTTCATTCACATAGCAGTACCTGCTAAAATGTTAATGACTCTTCTTATTTTAAGCCGCAAACTCATAATATTTTAATACAGTAATGATCTCATTTCATTGACAGATTGTGGATGCTTTCTTTTAAAGAGGAACTTCCAGAATTTTCTCTGTTCTATGGTTGAACAAACACATCCAAAGTGTAGCTGAAGGACAGATTTTGAAAAGATGGACTCTGAAATTTCATAGTGACAGTTTAAGGGTGTACACACACTTCTTAAAACTTGTGGAGCAAAGCTCTTGGTTAGTACTACCTTTCTGTTGGTGTTAGAATTTGATGTTTATTAATTTGAACAACTTTAAAATTTCAGAACACATGTTGTAGGAGCCCTTCCTCAGGAATTAATTATCCTCAGTGACAATTGTTTTTAAAACTTAAATGACAAGTGATGAGAACATATATATCTCGCATGATTTGGGGTACTGCTAAGAGCAATTAAAATACCTCATTCTATTTCTAGTGTTGCTATTAGTAGTTTAGTGATCTGAGGCAAATTACTTAACCTCTATGGATTCAGTTTTCTTTTCTGTAAAATGAAAAACTTCGATGAGTTTTAAAGTTTTTTCCAACTTGTAAAAATTAGCTCTTTTTGCTCCTTCCTAGTTCAGTGATGACTAGTTCGTTTCTTGAAGTAGATGTTTCAGATGGAGAGATTTGTTTTCTCTAAGCAGTTTTTTAAGCACTTTTGCAAGCTGAAAAATAATGGTATTTGAAAGATATTTTGGATGAATTGCACTGATTTTAAATGTGAGATTCTGAAAAACACTGCTACTCAAACTTTGGAACATGGCTTCTTTGGAGAATCTGCAGCTTTTCTGTTTAGAATGTGCTGGAGCAAAAAATTCAAATGGCAATATTTGTGTTGAAGACTACTTTCTCTCTAGATTGTGGAGTGATAGCACCATGGAACAATATTAGTTTTCCAAAAAAAAAAAAAATATATATATATATATATATATATATATATTCGCACACATACCCCCCCCCCCACATTTAGACTTTTCAGTGTAATTAAATTTATTTATAAACTAGTTTATTTACTGTTTAATTAATAAGACCTTAAAGGTGTCTTGAAGAGGAAAAGGAGTATTTATGGTGGTGGTTTTCTGAAATTCCATATTTGGGGCTGTGACCCTTTCTCATTGATAGTGACTGATCCATGTGAGTTGTTGAAAGAGGAAGGATAGGTGGAAGTAGGAGAGAAGAGCATAAAGAGAAGGCATTTGTGCACATTTCTACTCTTTGTAGGTTTTTATACCTATTAAATGTTTGCAGAATAAACATAGCCACCTGGAACTCTTTTAAATAAGAAAATCAAGCTTTAAATGGCCTTTAAAGTTTTAGCCAGGCCATCCTAAATTACCTTCTTCTGACAGGTATCTAAAAATTTAATATCATAGGTGAAGAGTCTCACATATTTTGAATACATTTTTGACTGATATTAGGTTATAGTAAGACTTTGGATCTTTGCCTTAATTTAGATTCATTGCAAGTTTAGGGGCACAGTTTAAGCAAAAGGGATTATTTTTAAGAAAATGAGTAATTAGTTTAGGCAAAAAAAATCTGAGGCTCTGTAATAGTAGTTTATGAATATGGTGGCAACTGAAAAGAACAGCTGAAAGTGACAGTTGGCAGAGTCTGTCAAAGTATCTTGAATGCTGCATGAACTGTTTTAATTGCAGTGAAGGCAGCTGAAGTATTGGTTTGTAAAGTAGTTGTATCAGACCCTTTAAAAATTAGGGCATTCATATATGTAAGATGAAATCTATAAAAGGCTAAAAAGCCTCAGTAAGGAGCCCCCTTTATGTATGGACCCCAAAGTAACATCTTGTGATGAGAGTAGTGAGTCAGTAGCTGTTTCAGAACTATCAGAATAGCTTCAACTAGTTATTTCATGCTGTCTTTTGTTTAGCTCAGATAGGCAGTTTAGTGCCATCAACAAGGGAATAGAGAATCCCAACATTAATAGCTAGTTTATACATAAAATGAGGGCTCTCCCTGCTGATAAGATCTGCTAATGCCGTTTCTGCTTTTTCTCACCTGCCTTTTCTTACTTGCCTGTCTTCCCCCAGAAAACTTCCTGAGGCTTGAAAGTGGGTAGTGCTGTGTTGCAGTCTGAACTGATTCCCTTGCTCCCTGAACCACAGGAAGCTAACACCTCTTTCTGCCTCAGGCTGCTCTCTGGGGCTTGTAGCAAAAACGTGGAAATATTGATTTAGCACTGCAGTATGAATGGACTCTGTTGCAAAGGCATCCACCCTAGCATTCCTAACAGCAGAGAAGTTAGATGCCAGTGCTTAACTCTTTATAATTTACCAATTTCTGAGCCTCTATTGTGTGGGATGTGCTGAGCTCATTGCTGCTCATGCAGACTCCTCAAGGAGTTTATAGTGGGGAAGACACTCAAGCTTAAAGCAAAAAGTACAGTGAAGTGTTGACGGGTCTTTTAATGAAGGGTACCATAGAGGCATAGAGTGTCTGTGTGAGCTGCTGAAGGAAGGACTGAAAAAGGCTTTGTGGAGGAGGCAATAGGTGTTAAATATTGAAAGAGGAGTAGGGATGGGCCTCCTGGACAAATGAGAGGGCATTTTTGGTAGAGGAACAGTGTTGCTGAAAGAACTTCAGCAAAGAACTGCAAAAAAGTTGGCACAACGAGCTTAGCTTGCTTGGGGTGTAGCAAGCGATGGGGCTGGGGCCATGTTAGGAGAGCGTCGTGGACCAAACAAAATTTTGAGTTATTCTGTAGGCTTGTGTATTTGAAACTTTTGGCGATGACCTGTAGCAAGATACAATTTTTTTTTTACATCACGACCTAGTACACTCATGTATAACTGATGGGATTTCACAAAATAGTACTCTTGCTTTGTGTGATGTGCTTTGGTTTTTCTATTCTATTTTATTTTTAAGAAAGAATGCTGGTTGTGACCCACTAAATTAATTTAACAACTCAGAACTAGCAACTGATAGTTTGAAAAATGCTGCTCTTGACTGTAGGGAACCACTAAAGGGTTTTAAGCTGAGTAGAAACACGGAGGATCAGGAGAGGCAGGGTGAGAAAATAAAGAAATAATTTAAAAATTGGTTTTGTATGTTGTGGCTTGTGGAACCACCAAGGTGGGAGCCATCAACCCTGGCTTATAGTGGAGGTAGATCTTTGGGCAGGCCTAGGAAAGTTTCAAAGTGGAGGGTTGGTGATTGAGATCAGGGCATTCTAGGTAGGGCATTTCATGTGCAGAGGTAAAAATGTAGGAAACAGCGTGGTTTGTTAGTAGCAGAGAGGCTCACTCTCTTACGGGCCATGAAATAGTGAATTTGGAAGTTTGAAAAGGCCTTTCTAGCCGCCATACAGACTGCATGGAAAATAGAAATTCCCCCAATCAAGTAATTAAAGGGTGCTTAGAGTACTGGTAAGATTTACCTGGTAAGCCATAAAATTATTTAACCTGTGACTAGCATAGAATTATAATTTTATATGTATGGCTGTATGTCAAGAGAATACCAACCACAGAAGGCTGATAAATTGGTTGACTTATCTATTTTGAGAATAGGTTTATTTTTTAATATATTGAATTAATGGAATAATGGAGCTCTGCTCTTACTGCTACCTGAAATGACTTTTTTTTTTTTTTTGAGGTAATAAAGTATATATTGGCAAGATCACCCTTGTTCCTTCCAAATGTCCTTTTCCCCTAATCTTATTACCTATATTGAAAACTTCACTGGCTCATTTTTGTTATTTCCTTTTATCCTTGTGACCTCACCCCTTCAGACTCTTTTTCCCTTGTCCTTGTGAAATAGGCAGGATTTTCAGGGTTTGGGAGTAGAAAAAATAATAACATTGAATTCTCATGGTGTTTCCTCTTGATACAGTGTTTAAAATTTAAAGGTAATGGAAAAAGTTTAAGCCCAGTCCCACCTCTAAACCTCCCACCTCCCTGACTTTGTTCCTGAAATGTCTTCCATACTCCCAGTGCCTGTTTGCTTCGAGAAAAAAAAAAGAAAAAAGAAAAAATTGAAGAAGGTAGAGGATTTTCTTTTCCAAATTTGATGGTGGGCTGGGGTTACCACCCACTGCCAAGTGCCAGAAAGAGAACATAATCAGTATATGGGATAGCAAGTTATGTTGTCATCCCATGATGTAGGAATATTATTTAAATTTACATATAAGATATTTTATAATGTCTTTCTAGAAAACCCGACGTGATCGAACTCCACTTAATCCTAGAGTTTTAAAAATGAAAATAACCACTTGAATGTTTACATATTCAGCAGTGTACAAAGGGAAAGGGAGAAGAATCAAGGTTATATTGAGAGTTTGCGCAAAACTATCGGTAGGATTGTATAAACTAGTTAAAGTGGCTAAGCCATGTAAGTTAATTTTGGGGAGGAGCAAACATTAAAGCTGGGATCATTTGGGAGAAAGAATGGATGTGGTATATGATGTTTTGGCTCTGGGCTGAGGTTTTTATAACAGTGAAATAGTGATTATAAATAGGCCATTAGGATGTGATTATGTAATTCTTAAAAACAATATATATAACGCCTTTTTTGATTGGTCACTTTATATAGATCATAATCCTTTTTAAAGGTATCCTTACTGATCCTATTGTTTCAGTTGTGGTTTTATTTTATTTATTTTGATTTTCTGGTTCTAGAATAGAATTATTAAACTTGCATAACAGATTTGCAGACCTATTTTAAGCAGATGCTCACACACAAAAAATCCTTTTCAAAATTTGAATATATGACAGGTATGTTTAGGGGAAGTTCTTCATTTTGTTTCAGGACAGCAATATTTTAATTTAAATTCTGAAATGAGATCACAATTTAAATCTGTGACTAGTATGATTTTCTTTTTTGTGATTAGGGAATTGTGAAATTTGGTTTAGGATAATTACTTGAAATGTTATTCGTGGTACTTAAGGGATTGACAAAAGAACTGCCCTTGTTTATAGTTTGTAGGCTCATTTTAGTTTTAACAAATTTGAATGTCTTAATTGAAAAGGTGGTTAAATCTCAAACAGACCAACCTCTCCACTGCCATGTGATTTTTCTTTTTTTCCCAATCCTCTGGTGATTGTTTAAATATTTATTTTTAGTTACTGGATTGTTTTGTTGTTTAAGTTTAATCCAAATATCTGGACGGAAGATGGGGGAAAATGAGTCCCAAATATTTA
>PVKY010013154.1:0-11139 GCA_004027775.1 Bradypus variegatus | reverse complement strand
TTACCTACCAAATCCAGGAATCTATGGGATGGGGCAGTGAAGTCTCTTGGCAGCTAAGACCACAGAGAAAGGGATTCTGAAGCCCAGTTCAGAGCAGAAATAAGGATTAGATTCATCACTTAAGGGAACCATGCAGATAACAGATTCTGTCCCAGCTCTGAACTGGTGTGTCAGGAGAGGCAAACAATACAAACAGTAGCAACCCTGCCATGGGGACCCAGGGAGGCTACTCATTCCCAGCTCCCCACCTAGTTCTTTCATTGGGTCCTCTTGTACCCCTAACTAGCCCCAGGAAGCTGAGATCAAAGGAGTTTGGAATTTATACAAGCCCTAATCTGAGATTTATCCTGCAGGCAATTGCAAATCATTAAAAATGTATACACAAGAGCATGGCCCAGGACTTCAAATAACTTGGTCTCTCAGGGTAATGGTTCCTGGTTGCTTTGGGGCCACCTCACCCACCCACCCTCTGGCTCCAGGTTGGGAGCATTTGTAACTGCCCATAGTCCAAGGTCAGTTCCTCACCTCCAGTGACTCAGGAACAGGAGACAGAGCTGCCCAGGACCTCAGACGTGCTATTCCCGAGGCAGCTGCCCCTGCTGCTCCCTGTGCCTTAAACCTCTCCACAGCCCAGCCCTGAGCATTTCCTCCCAGACTGCCTGTTCAAGTCCCTGACCTATCACTTACTAGACTTGTGACCTTACGTAACTTATGTAAGTTACCTAACCCTTCTGTGTGTCAATGTCTTCATCTGTCAAATGGCATAGTTCTACCTCCCTGATGGGTTGCAGTGAGGCTAAGTGAGTTAATAGAACGATGGCAGAACACAGTCTGACATTCACTATTACTAGTCTCGCCTTGCTGCCAGTTCCAGAGCTGGCTCCAGTCCTCCCCGGTTCCAGCCTCTTGGGCTCACTGGCTGATTTAGTGCACTCACTTCTCCTCTCCCTCTCTAGGGTGGATTGGTTTGAATGCTATCTGTAATCGCCCAAAAAGCCCCAGAGGGACCCATCAGTGCCTTCTAAGGAGCATTAATTCAAACCATAACCAGCTCTCTGTGAGCACTGGGAGGCCAGGTCCCAGGGCAGCCTTCCTGGCTGCTGAGGAGGAGCAGGTGGGAATAGCACGGCAGCGGACCCTAACCCAGTCCCTTGCATGCCTGGGTATCCCCTTAACCCCCAGGGACTCCCTGCCCTGTTACCAGCTGAGTCTGCCTCCCAAGGGGCTGTGAGGGAGGAGCTGCAGGGCCACCTGGGCAGGTTCCCTAGCATGGCCCAAGCCACCTCTTATCCTCGGGTTGGGAGCAGCCCTCAACCTCTCAGGAAAGGAAAACTGCTTCCCTATGGGGTTGACCACACATCCCAGACCCTGCCTTGGAACCCCTGCTTCCTGTGCTCCTCCTGGAGTGGAAATGAGGTGTCTGACAAAGATCCCTCAAGGTGACCCACAGGAGCTTGGCACAGAGATGGGCAGGGAGGGGCCTGGACCAGAGATGGGGCCACTAGCCCTGCCAAGCCTGACTCAGAAGTCCTCACTCCCAGCTGGGGACACTGTGTCCACAGCAACTGCTCCCTCTGTGCTGGGATGGGGGCTGGGCTCCAGGAGAGATGAGGGATGATGGGCTGGGGGGCCAGAGAGAAGCCTGCCATCCGGGGTGGGGAAAGAGAATAGAAAAGTTTCTGCCAGTCACAGTCCCAGGGCTGGACCATGGCTCCCCTCAGGCCAGGACTTCTCTCCCAGACTGAGGCCCCCTGAGAGCAGAGCCAGGTCTCCCCTTGGACAGAACATCTCATGCCCGTTTCCCTCCACCCCAGATTGCTGTTCCAAGCATGTGCCTTTGTCCCCACCACCCCCACCTCTGTCCCCTTGCTCAGCAGACAACCTTCATTCATGTTCACTGGGAAGAAACCAAGGCTGGCAGCAGTAAGTGCCTCAACCTCCTATACACAATCACAAACTTCTGGTTCCTTCTGCTCTCCGAGGGAAAGGGAGGTGAGTCTTCCCCAACTCTCAGCCCCAGCCCTCCCAAACCCTGGGAACTGTTCTGTTAAAAACCGTGTCTCCTCTCTCTTGACTCCCCTCCCTGCTGGTCCCTTGCATTTAAACACAGATGAGTCTCCTATATAAAAACTGAACTAAACTCCCTCCATCCCACCTGCTCCTCTAGCTATCACCCATCTCCTCCTTTTTCTAGACATGCAAGTTGAAAAGATATTGCCTGTTTTCTCACGGGTCTCAGAGATAGCTGGCATGTGGCTACAACCTCTTACTGGGCACCTACCATGTGCTGGGCCCTACTATGTGCCAGGCCCTACTATGTGTCAGGCCCTGCTCTGTGCTGGGCCCTGGGCTGGGGCCTAGGATTCAGCAGTGAGCAAGGCATGTGTGGCCTCTGCCCTCCTGGTGCTCCCAGCCTGGCTGCTGCCAGGCCACACGGCCCCCTGGACCAGTCACAGGGCTCGGGAACAGGAGCAGCGGGAATCCCCACTCACGCACAGCCCGCTCGCCAAGACCAGCGGCCATTAGAGTAAATAGCAACAAACGTCCACGGTCCTCACCACGTGCCATTCAGTCCTCCCGCCAACCTCAGAGCTCATACCTCATCACTATCACTCCCACATCACAACTGAGGCACAGAAAGTTCAGGTAACTCCCCAAGGGCACAGAGCTCATAAGAACAGCACCAGGATCAGGGTTGCCATCGGTGAAGTCCTTATTCAGCCCTTATAGGGTTTTTACAGCCTTAACATCATCGATTCCTCACAACTCCCCCGTGCCGTGGGTACTATTAGTATCACCATAAAACAAAGAGAAAGCTAAAGCTGAGGTTAAGGAACAAATTCTTGTGTAAACGCCATGAAGGCAGAGGCTGTTTTAGTTTAATTCATCTCTGTATCCCCAGGCTCCAAACCGTAGCTGGTATAGACTAAATAGTCAAAGAACAGTTCTTCTATGAATGAATGAATGAATAACCAAAAAACAAACGAATCACTGCTTCTTGGGACAGTGGTTGGCCCCGCTGCAATCACCCTTTTGACAGCCCTATCTCCGGGTGGCCCCAACCCCCCACAGACCCCACGGCTGGAACACAGAGGCTCAGCCCATGGCCCAGGAAGGTCAGAAAATGAGGACCCTTCTGCCAAGCTGAGGTCACCGAGGGATTTGAGGAGCATGGCTGAGACGGAAGGAAACACAGTTGAATCAGTGCCTGAGAGTCAGTCCAGCAGAGAAGCATTGAAAGGCAGGCCCCTGAGCCTATCTTGTTTGGGATGAGGGACAGGTGCCTGCCCACCCCGAGACACCCCCCTCCACTCAATCACATTCAGAGCCCCCTACCTCTTTCTCCAGGCCTGAGCTGCGGTCCTGCTGGGTCAGACTGACTGAGCCCCAGAGAGGAGAGGAAACAGAGAAAAGCAAATGAATCCCTGCCCCGCTCCCTCCCGATATGCACAGATGCAGGTTGCCACTCAAAAAAGCAATCTCTCCAAACGTTTAAAAACTGCCTGCAATTTATATCTTGTGCTTGACAGAGCATCTCCAAGTCATTTCCCAGCACATAGAAGTACAGATGCCTGAGCCCCGGGGACCGCTCCACCTTGAGCCTGGGTCACTTCCGCTGGGTGTCCCCATGGGGGAGGGGAGGGAACCAGGGGGGAATTCCCCTTTGTTCCCACTCCCAGCCTCGGAGGGATGAGAGATCCCCACCCCCCAAGGGCAACAGCTACAACCCTAGCCAGGAGTGCCCTCAGGAGTAGCAGAGCCAAGGACATAAAAGGGCATTGTTGCTGAAGGAAGCAACATATGTGACATATGTGAATAAGGCTCTACCTCTAGAAAACAGGGGTCTCTAATGTGGTGTGTCCTGTGCTCTGTTAGGGGGAGCGTAGGGACTCACTAGGGGATGTCAGCCTTCCCTGAGGAGGTCACATACAAGCTCGGTCTAGCAGGATGTGTAGGAGTTTGCCAAACTGAAATAGAGGAAGGAATTCCAAGCAGAGAGCACAGTATGGGCAAAGGCACAGTCATGAAAGCTTCTGACTGTAGAGAGTTCAAGGACAGAAGAGACAGCAGGGGGAGGGGCCTGAGACGGGCAGGGATTGGGGGGGCCACAGACTCCAGAAATTGGTGTGACCCTCAAGCTGCAATCTCTTCTGAGGGGAGGCCAGGGCAGCCCCAGGCCTTCAAGCAGAAAGGGAAGTGGATGAGAGGGAGAAAGAGAGGCAGGGAGGCCAACTGGGAGAGGAGAGAGGCCTCTCCAAGAAGACACAGGGCTGCCGAGGAGACTGGAAAATGCACCCTGTCTGGCCCAGCCAGGGGCTGGGACCTTCACTGCCACCCCGTCTCCTCCCACCCACCCCTCACACCACCCTCCAGATCTGCTCGCCTTCATCCAAGCCCATTGCCTTCGCAGAACCTCTTCCCTGTGGTTTCCCTGCCATCCCACTGATCCTTCTAATGCGAGTCACCACTCCAACATCACCTCCTCTGGGAAGCCCCCTCTGATGGTGATATCTAACGGCATGCCTCACTCCCTCCCCCTATTCCATCAGCCTTTTTCATTTTCTTTCCATCTGAAATCAACTTACTTACAGGTTTGCATAATTTTTCTTTGTCGTCCCTTAGTATTGAAAACTCTGCCAGAGCAGAGACCTTGTCTGTCTGGTTCCCAGAGCCTGGCACATAGTAGGCACTCAGTAAATACCTGCCGATTGGATGAACAAGCCCTTCATCACAGTGTCTGAGCTTCTGGCTCCCTGTTCAGAGCCAGGCTCTCCCCTCTGCAAACTCTAGTTCCTTCAGCAATTAATCACATTCTGTTGGGTGATAACCTTTGTGTTGTCACTGAGGCTGCATCTCATTCATCTCTGTCCCACCCCAGGGCCCGGTGCATAGTAGGTGCTCAATCAAGTTTTCCCAGTTGTTAACCCTTGCCCCCTCCCCTGTGCAAGTGAGTGATGGGCTCAGCAGCAGACCGTCCTAAGGGCAGAGGCAGGCAGGGCTGAGCAGGACACACCCCCGCCCCTGCAGTTCTCAAAAGACCCAGTTCCAGCTCAGAAAACAATTTTGCCACTGAGGAGCTGGGTGACTTTGGGCAAGCCAATTCACCTCTCTGGGCCTTAGGTCTCTCAACAGAAAATATCTAGTATTGTTGGGAAGTTAAATGTTATTGGGAATAGAGAGTGCCAGCCCAGAACCTAGCACCTAGCACCTAGCACCCATCACCTAATGGGGGCGCAATAAGTGCTAGCAACAATAACAAAAATAATAATAATAATAGCTAATTCTTGATGTTAATTGCTTTGTTTTCAGTGTCATGTTTAATTTTCATGACAACCCTAATAGAGGTACTATTATTAATACCTTTTTACAGGTGAGACCATGGGGATCCAGATAGGTTAAGGAATAGCTGGCAAGTAGAAGCCTCAAGATTCGAGCCCATGCCCAAAGGGACAGCGCCCTAAGCTGAAAGCCGTGTGGAGAACTGAGCCAGCTGATAAAACAAGTGTCGGCTGCTCATTTGGTAAATGGGATTTGGTTAGAAAGATGAACGCTGCCACTTCTGGCTAATGTGTCATGTAAATTCTAATGATAATACAGCTCCCGCGCCCGCGCCCGCCCTGTGCCCGCCGCCACTGCTGCCGCCGCTCAATTATCTCCCGAGGCTCCTGGCAGAATCCATGCTTCACTGGGATCCTCGCCCCAGCCTGCCTTCCCCAGTCGCAAATAATGAAAACCTGCCTCGTCTGCGAGATTGCTCACTTACATTTTCTATTAATTTTTTCCTTTCAGAGGGAAAATGAGAGGAGCTGGGAAGGAGGAGGCAAAGCGGGGGCAGGGGCGAATGCAGCCTCCACGTCCCAGTCAGCTCCTTCCCAGGGATGGGACACATGGGCGGTCTGCAGAGGGGCCATCAGAATGGGGAAGAGTCTAAAGTCATTGCAGTCGAGCATCAAATCTTTGAGAGAAAGGAGGCCATGGGTCAGTGAGGCCCACAGGTCAGAACAGGGCCCTTGGATGACGGAAGGAGCACTGGACTAGGAGCCAGAAGCAGGGATTCCAATCCTCTATCTACTTGCTGTGTAATTTTGAGCAAGTCACATAACCTCTCTGGATGCAGCTTCCTCCTCTGTAAAAGGCAGAGTGAACTGGCTGTGTGGTGTCCAGGGCCCACCCTGGTTGGCTGGCTATGATTTCTAGTCCCAGGGACAGACTTCAGCTCCTTGCAAAGAAGGACTTTCCAACAGACTGGAAGGGACTCAGTTAGAAGTGGTGAATTCCCCATCAAAGGAGGTGTCCAAGCTATGACAGGGACGGGCAGGGGTTCACCACTCTCTCTGGAGTCCACCCCAGTTACTTATGCAGGCTCTGATGGTTGGGGCAGGATGGAGAGTGCAGAAGGGCAGGGAAAGCTGTCCCCATTCTAGAGAAAGGAAAGGGAAGGATGGGAGAGAGAGCGCCCCCCACCCCAGGTCCTGCCCAGAGAACTGAGTCATTTCTGGAGTTATTGTCTTCCATGTGCTAGAAATGTCATATTCAGCCTTGACCTTGACCCTGCCAACACTCCTTGCCCTTGAGGACCTGCTTCCAGGCCAGTGCAGGAACCCACAGCAGGCAACTGCTATGAAGGATATTCGAAGAGGAGTGAAAAAAGCACAGATGGTCATGACAACAAGAGGACACTCCCCCACCAGGAAGGCTTCCTGGAGGAGGTGACTTTTAATCCAAGTAGCTCTAGATTAGGTGGAGGCAGCCTAGAGAAAGGCCCCACTTCCTCCCCATCCCAGAAAGTCAGGGTAGCTCGCTCCATGAATCCATGAAGTAGACTCAATCCTGTATTGCTAGAGAGACATCTAGCCTGGACCCAGTTCCCTATGTACACTTGTAATCCCTCGGAGGGGTGATGAGCATCCCCAACCATCCTGTGAGGAAGCCACCACAACCTCTTTACCCTCTACCTCTGCTCAGAGGCTGCTTGGTGAGGCCACTGTCCCCCATCCCCACAGCCAAGTGGCCCTCTCCTTCAGAGGAACTTGCCTCTCCAGGGGCAGCAGTGACCTCCCTGTTCAGCCAAGCTGGGAAACCAGGCTGCGAGGCCTACCCAGTCCACCGCAAGAGCACTGGGGCCCAACACAGGGCAGACAAGCAGCAGCTACTCAAGACGTTTGAAGAGTGGACGAGAGAGTAAGAGAGAGAGTGTGAGAGAGTGAAAGAGTGAGAAAGAGTAAGAGAGTGTAAGAGAGAGAGTGTGTGAGAGAAAATGAATGAGTGAGACAGAGAGAGAGTGAGAGACAGTGAGAGAGTGCGAGGTGAGAGAGAGTGAGAGTGAGAGAGAAAGAATGAGAGAGAGTGTGGGGGAGAGTGAGAGAGAGTATGTGAGAGAGTGAGAGTATATGAGTGAGAGAGTGAGAGAGAGTGAAAAAGAGTGTGTGACAGAACAGTATTTATAAACAAAAAACATGATCCCGTTTTTGTAAAAAAAAAATAAAAATCTTATGATTTTACTTATATGTAAGTGGGAAGAGGTCAGGAAAAATATACACCAAACTGCTAACTGCGATTGCCTCTAGAGCATAGGCCTGAGAAGAAGGGGAGGTTCACTGGGTACTTTATAATTATAAATTCTGCATATTGTGCTTTATAGTATTACTCTTGTAACATTAAAAGCTAATTTTAAAATGTAAGAAATGTTTAAGCTTTGTAGACTAATAAAAAGTTTTAAATATATCAGAAAATGCCCTTGCCCTCCAATTCCCCATCCATTAAGTGTCCCTGCCAAGAAGTCCTTCCAGACACCAAACCTAAATACCTCAAGATACAGAATAAATTCACTTCCTGGGCTGCTTGCAAGTGAGAGGAAGATGAGCTGACAAAATTCTCTTTTAGCCAGCAGCCTGCTGCACTGGACAATGCCACCCCCTCTGGCTGCCCTGGGAGCCACCCCTCTCCCCCATGGCCTGGCCCCATTCTGGGGAAAGCTCCCCACCTCCAAGAAGAGATTTTCCTGGCAGAAGCAGCAGGCCCTTCAGATCCCGGGGTGTGTGGGATGCCTTCAGGCCCAACATATGTGGGATCTTCTAAAACAGGGACAGGAAAAGAGGAAAAATAAAGTCTGTTCCCCCAGATCTGTTGTCTCAACAAGCCGAGGCCTCCAGAAACACTTGAACAAGAGGCAGTGGGAGCCAAGATTCAGAGTCAAGAGTCCCAGTGTACAGATGGGCAAACTGAGGCCCACTGAATGGAGAAGGACTGACCCCCATCACCCAGCACAGGAGGTTAGAGGCAAAGCCAGGACTGGAACCTAAAACCCCTGGATTAGAATATGAGAAGAAGGTGGGCCTAAAAAAGGAGAAGGGTAGGGAAGAAGTCATGGGGAGAACTTGAGTTGCAGAGACAGCTGGAGATGTGGGGCCTGGGTTCAAGAGGGGAGGAGAAAAGCTTTCCCAGACTGGAGCTCTCAAAGTCCCCTGCCAGGGACATAGCCAGGCTCCTGGGCCCCAAGGTCACATGCCGCAGGCAGAGCCTGGGCAGGATTTTTACTGCACACCAGACATTTCCAATTCTTCCCCTCTCCTGGTACATGGTAGGTCTATACTTCCTATAGTTGGAAGAGAGGCATGTGACTGTTTCTGACCAATGACTGGTCACTGGCATTTAAATGCCAACACACCCTCTAGAGGTCTCTTTCTTCCCTCTGCCCAGGAGAAGGTAAAATTCAAGATGGTGGCTGTTGTATCAGCCAGGTCCTGACTACCTAAGATGAATACAGCCTCTGCTGACCCTTGATGGACATGTAACAGAAATGAGAAATAAACCTTTGTTGTTTTAAGCCACTGAGACTTTGGGGATTATTTGTTATGTAGCATAATCTGGCCTACACTGACTGATACATAAAATATGTGCATAGAAACCAGATAGATCTAGATCAAATCCAAGCAACTCCATTGAATGACCTTCAGCAAGTCCTTTCCCCAATTCTCTATCTCTGCTTTTATAAAAAGAGAGTGCCCATGTGTGAGGTTGAGTACACATATGAGGTTGAGTACACATGTATGAGATTCCTTCCTGCTCTCCTAATGCTAGGATTCTCTAGCTTGCCTTGGCCACCCCTGGCCAAGATCACACATGGCCCTGAAGGTACCAGGGAGACGGCCCTTCTCTGCAGATCCCCTGAGGGAGGCCTTTCTGTGGCAGTGGAATGTTCTCCATCATGGGTTCCTATATCTGGCTACTCATCAGAATCACCTGGGGAACTTCAAAAATGCAGACTCCTTAGCCTGACTCCTGGAGATTCAGATGCAGTAGATCTGAGATGGTGCCCAAGAATCTGAATTTATAACATGCTTCTTCAAGGCTGTTGATGCAGATTTGGGGATCCGCAGACCAGAGAACTGCTGATGGTTCTCCTGGTATACTGAGGAGGGGCTTGGACTGAACAAGCGAAGTCCAGCCCCAGATCCCTACAGAGTCCAATACCCTTTTTTTTTTTTTTACAGGAGATGGCTACCCCCATCTCCCTCCTGGAGCTGCCAGAAGGGTCACCTCCTCAGGCAGTCCTGGCTACATTTTAGATAAAAGTGGAACACAGCACTCAATAATACAGCGCAAACTCGGCTCACCTGCAGCCACCACATGTCTCCCCAGCTGGGTGCCAGCTAGATGAACCTGGCCCCAGGCCCGACTCCCCTACAGATTCTCCCCTCCCCCTCCTCCCTCTACCACTCTCCCCAACCCCCCACTGGGCCAAAGGGAGAAAAACACCAAAGTATGAATTTCTGATTAAAACCTACCTCTGCTTATTGCTTTGGCTGTGTTTTGCAGTGGAAGAAAGGGTTCAGCTTCTGTACGCACACAAGTGTGCGCTCAGGTAGGTGTGTGTGAGTTACTGACTGGAGGAGGGGGTGTGCTGTGATTAGAAATGTGTGCACATCCATGTGCACCTACTGCAGCCTGGGGGTGTGTGAACATGTGTGTAACCGTATGTCTATGTGTTTGGGTAGTGTACGTATCTGTGTGTATATGTGTGTGCAAGGATATGAATGTGTGTGTGCAGGGGTGTGTAAATATCTGTGAGTGTGACAATGTGCTTGTACATACATGTTCCCAATATAGAAAAAACCAATGCTATTAGTTTGGGGTAGTAGGTTAACAAAAAAAATTGGTTGCAGGGGGATCATAACAAAACAACACATACACACCTTCACAACCTCAACATTTTATTCATTTTATTTTAATTTTAAGCATATAAGTTTGTGTGCATGTGTGTTTTGTTTTATTGGTTTTTCTTTTCGTGGGTTTTGTTTTGTTTTGTTTTGTTTTGTTTGTTGTTGTTCTTTTTATTTTCTTTAACTCAGGACCAAAGTCTCCCTTCGCCTATGGATCTGCTATTTGGATCTATCTCATCTTTCTTGGATAAACTAAACCCAAAACGCATCATCCTCAATTTCCAATTTCAATTTCTCAAAAGTGGCATAAGAACTTAAAAGACACTTGTAAAGTGATATCAGTGCTGCATCTCCTAGATTTTTACAATTTTGTTCCCAATCTTATCTTCCAGCTGCTTATCCACTCCTAATTTGATGGCAATTTTTTTTTTAGCAATTCACCTTTATAGTCTTTCTACAGACTTCAATTTTGTTTTATGGAAACAACCTTTTGTGTGTCCACATTTTGGTTTACCTATTATTTAATCAAATTACACAATTTCAATAACAAGTGCCATAGGCATAAAGGGATTTGGAAACAGACAGGAATTTGTTCTGTAAGAACTGGGAGAGGAGATGCCCCTGGATGTATTAGAGGGCAGCCTCGCAGGTAGGCAGTCGGCCTGGGTTGGACGTCAGAGCACGATTTCCTACACGGAAGGGGAACCTCAGGGGAGCCATCAAGGAGAGAGGAATTAGAGGAGCCTCCTATCCCTGTGGATGTGTATATGTGAGCAGTGTGTGTGTGTGTGTGTGTGTGTGTGTACCCAGGTGCACATATGAGTGTCCCCATCACTTGCCCCCAGCAGACAAGTCTAGCCCCAGCCCCTGGGAACTGTGGATCATCTACCAGTCCACCCACCTATGGCAGATGGAGGTGATGTGTCTTAGTGGCTACGTCCCCTTTTTAAGTGAGTTGGGCCTGGGCTGTTGGTGA
>PVKY010013153.1:0-11146 GCA_004027775.1 Bradypus variegatus | reverse complement strand
TATCTATGTTAGAATGAATAATGACTACCTCACTTCAACAATTATTTAAAAAGAAACTTCTTTGTGCTGAGCACTGTGTGATGTTCTGGAGACCTTATATAGTCTAGTGAGGGAAGACCACCAAGCAAAGAAATGGGAAAACAGAAAGTGCTAAGGATTATTATAGATAAAAGGCTCAATGAAAGCAGAGAGGAAGGTGTACTTAACTCAATATAAATGTGTGAGGTGAGGTTGTGAGTGTGATGGAGGGAGGGAATGTCAGGGAGGATTCTAAACAGGAGGTGATGCTAGGTCTAGAAGGAATGTCAAATTAGGTCAAATTAGGGACAGACTGCAAATAGGGGAATACATTCACAGGCACAGCGACAGCCTGTTGAGTCTGTGTGTGATATGTGGATATGGCAGGAGCTGGAGCTGGAGCTGAAGACGTAGAAGGATCAGATCATACACGGCTTTCTATACCATGGTAATAACCTTGGACCGGATTGTCCCGGTGGAGAACCTCTGCAGTATTTTAAAAAGTAAGGTATCACTCTTGGATCTGTTTTTGAACGCCCTCTGGCAGTCATGTGGAACACAAGCAGAAGTGAAATTAGAAAGGCTTGACCTAAGGACCAGCAAAAAGGCTGAAGTAGTGCAGACAGATTGTCACAGAATTCAGAGGAAGAATCCATCCATGAGAGTTTAAATCAGAGGATTTTATTAGAGAGAGATTTGTTTGCCTAGATGTTGGAATGGCGAGACTTTGTCAATGGTGATACTGCAGTGAGTGGCAGAGTGAGTAACACGGGAAGGCCACAGATTGGGACCACATGGCTGTGAGCGTGTGGGTGTTAGTCGATGACTCTTTGAATTCAGGAAATGACATAAAAATGATTTAAGCAATAAAACGTGAAGAATGAAGACTTCGAAGTCATTATATTTGGAGAAAAATAACTAGGGCTAGTGAAGATGGCGAAGTAATCATTATTAGAGGGCCATTTGAGAATTAAATTTGCACTTTCAAAGAAAAACAAATGCCCCGAATGCTGCCCTTCCTCAATGCAACCGTTTCCCCTCCAGAAGCCTTCACCATTAACTCACACCACAGACTGCGGGGGAAACCCACCTCTTACCCTCTCCTGGCAGCGCGCACTTGTGGGCGGAGGAATCCCAGCAAACCAAGAATGGGAATACTAGAATTTGACAGAGAGAAGAGATGTCAAGCAGGGGGGCCTTAAGCCCAGATTTACTGACTTCAGGACCCACATTGCCTCCCGGGCGCGAGAGGGCGGAGCGCGGCGAGCGGTGGGGACAGCAGGATCGGCCGGCGGGAGTCGAAGGCCACCCCCACGCCCAACCCCCGGGCCCCGCACCCGTTGGGATTCCCTGCTCCACCCTTTTTCCGCACCGGGCGGGGCCGCTGCGCCGTCGCCACCTGGGCGTGCGCTGGGCAGCGTGGACGCGGGTTCGCCCGTGGTGCCTGGAGGTCGCCCGGCCGCCTGCGCTGTCCGCGCCGTCGCCCACAGCCTGACGCACCGAGGGGCTGGGACGCGATTTGCAGTGAGTGACTGGAGCCGCCGCCGCCGCCGCCGCCCGGGTCCGCTCCGCCCCCAACCCGCCTTCCTCCCGCCTCGCCCTCCGCCTCCGCCCGCGCCTGGCTCGTGTCCCCGTGTCGTCCCCAGCGCCCTGGAGCCGCCGGCCGCCAGCGCCAGCACCAGCCAGGTGAGTGTGGCGGCCGTGTGGCCGGGTCGTCCGGCGGTAGGAGAGCACAGGCCGCGAGGTCGGGCGGCGAACGTGAGCGGGTGGAGGCGGCGGCGGCGGGCCTGGCTTTCTTCTCCAGTGCGGGCCGTGGGGCGGCGGGGCCGCGCCGCGGGGGGAGGAGCGCTCCCACCCGGTCGCCCCCACCCCGCCCCCGCCGCCGCAGACAAAGCGCCGGAGGTGGGAGCCCCGCGGACAGCCGCCTTTTCCCGCGTTGCCTACCGGGCCCCGGCCTCAGCCCTCAGAGCCCGGGCCGCTCGCGTCTCCCCTCCTGAGCGCCCTCGTTCATTTCTGGGTGAAAGGGACCCGAAAGTGCAACAGGTTTGGCTATTAATCCTAATTTTCCGGCGGGTCGAGTCCTCATGTCGTGCAGGGATCACATGTGGCGTCCAGCCCTGGGGCGAGTCATCGTGTCCAGCGGCCGCGGCGGGCTCCTTTGTGTGGCCGGTGACTAGCCCTGCCCGGTGGGTGGGGGGCGCCGGCCCGCGGTACCCGTTCTGCCCCGAGGCTCCTGGACGCCTCCCTCGTGTGGCTTGGCTTCCCCTGGGCCTGCAGGATGACATTCCTCCAGCCTTTTGGGAGAGTCACAAAGGGGAAAGAGAGCGCTAGTTGGCAAGGTCTGTGGTTATGTATTTATTTTTTATGTTTTAGGAATACTCGTATTAGAAAAGAGCCGCAGTCTGACCGGCTCTTGAGGGTACGGGTGCGATTTCACCCTGGGATGAGCGGTTTGGATTTGCTGCTGCTGTGACAGTGGGTGCTTTGACATCTTTCATATACAGACATCGCCCGAGAAGTTGGAGTGCTGTTCAGGGAGTAACTTAGCAGCTCTTTGACAGGTCGTCCCTGTCTACACATTCTCTCTGTGCCAAGCATTCCATGCATCCCAGCACAGGTTGCCAAGCGCTCACATTAAAATTGCCTCTAAAAATACCCCTACGTTGAAAATCTGTATGGTTTTCTTTGCCTTGAGAAACCTTATTTTCTTAAGTGTGAGAACCCCCACCCCCAAGAAAGAATACATAATAAAGAACAGTTTGTCTTTGTTTACATATGGTGGGTAATTCTGATACCTAGCTGGTTTCATTGGTATGCTATTTTAGTACAACAATACTAAATGGAAGGAAGATATTTTCCTTTTGCTTTGAGCAATAAAATACTTCTTTGTTCTAGAACCAGGAAGCCTTTATACGTAATACTTTGTGTGGACAAAAGTTGGTGACTGTCTTTTACCCTGTGACCAAATACATGAAAAAAATCCCCACAGGACCTAGAAAGCATTACACAACTCTATAGATGGTTTTTGTAACTCAAATACCAGGAAATCATTTTGTTGAATATTTATTCAAACATTCTTGACCAAATTTAACCTGAAAAATTGGGCCTACGCTGATAAGTTCACCAACATTAGAAAAATGAATTGATTGCAAATAAAGAGTTTGCCGAGCATTTTAACTGTGGTGAATAATAATTGGAAGGAATAGTTGGTAGAAGAGGTTAAGAGCCTAGTTTTGGACTTAGAAGTGTGACAGTCGAATGCTGTACATAGAAATGTAAATGGTAAATGGAAGTCAGAAGGTTGCAGCTACTGGGTTTTAGTTGATTGACAGACATTTAATGAAATTTTAGGCCAGACTTCTTACTACTGACTTTTGAAAGCAAAATGTCCACTAATTAAAAAACATACAAAATGAATTAGTAGTAAAAAAAAAATACGGAAAATAATGTTTTTAATCTTTTGTTTTCATGTAATCTGTAAGGATTCCTTGAAACTCTTTTGCATTCCCTAAAAACATACTTGGAATTAACAAGGACATTTCTTTTGAAGAAATAAAATCATATGAAATCTGATTTATAGAAGTTTTCTCTGGCATAGTTAGTAGTTTTACTTAACTGAAAATAGCATTCATATGTACAACATCTAACTTTTCAAAGAGCTTTCATAGCTGCTAACAATCAACAGAAAACATTGTCTTCTATAGATACAGACCTATAAAGCAACCTTTTGAGAAAAGGAGGGTATATACCAATGAAAAGCAGCAGAAATTTAAATTAAACTGTTTAATTCACCCTTTATAAATGCACAATTCTGTGGTTTTAGTATTTTCGTAAGGTTGTGCAAACATCTCCACTAACTCGAGAATGTTTTCATCTCACCCCCAACCCCGCCCCACACCCTGCAAAAAAAGGCCAAACCCTTGAACCCATTAGCTATCACTTGCACTCTCGCCTTCCACCCAGTACTTGGCAAACACTAATCTACTTTCTGTCTCTATATGTTTGTCTATTTGCACATTTCAAGTAAATGGAATTATAAATATGGCCTTTTGTGTCTCATTTCTTTTACTTAATGTTTTCAAGGTTCATCCATATTGTAGCATGTATCAGTATTTCATTCCTTTTTATGACTGAAAAACATGACATTGTATGGCAATACCATATTTTGTTTATCCATTCGTCAGTTGAGGGACATTTGGATTGTTTCTACTTTTGGCTATTATAAATAATGCTGCTATGAATCTTTGTGTGTAGGTTCTTGTGTGGTCATGTGTTTTCAGTTCTCTTCTCTTTGGTATATAATTAGGATTGGAATTGCTGGACTGTAATGGTAACACTGTTTAGCTTCTTGGCCAAACTGTTCCACAGGTGCTGTGTCGTTTTACATTCCCACAAGCAATGTATGAGGGTTCACTTTTCTCCACATCCTCACCAACACTTTCTAATGTCTGTCTTTTTGATAAAAGCCAACCTCCTGGTTGTGAAGTGGTACCTTGTGGTTTTGATTGGTATTTTCCTAATGACTAGTGATGTGCTTCTTTTCATGTTCATTATTTGTGTATCTTCTTTGGAGAAATGCCTAGTCAATCTGTAATAGTTTTTAAGTTTATGTTTGTATTTCCTTGTTTAATCATTAAAGTAATCCCATGAGGTAGTTGTATTCCTATTTTTCTACAAAAACTAAGGTGCAAGTAGGTTAAATAACTTGATTACCAACTTACAGAGTTGGTAAGAGGCAGGGTCTGATGTAAACTCAGGTGTTGTGACTCTTCGATGTTCTGACTCTGGCGTTCTTTCCACTTCATAAAGCACACAGGTTAAATTTTGTTTGTGAATTTGCTAGGTTAATGAGTGACAAAGCGGAAAGTTTAAAAAAAAAAAAAGTCAAACCAAAGCATAATAACAAAAACACAGGTGTCAGGGACTCTAGGCCATACTGCCTCATGTTCACCAGGTTTTGTTAGGCTTTTTCAAATAGTTTGTTTTCTCCCACAGTAGTTATTATTGCCATATTTCCAGTGGGGAAAGAATCAGAGCAAGTAATCCTAGTAATAGCCTTTTAGTGGCATAAATGACTCTAGAATCCACTGTTCACTTGGAGCCATAGTTCTTTCTATTACTCTAAAGCTGCCATGTTCTTTTTTCCCACCAATTTATTCCCTCTCAGCATAAAAGCATTGAGTAATTTCACACTTTTGAGAAAGATTATGATATATCTGAGTTAAACTAAAATTAACTTTTATTTTTGAAGGGGGCAGTTTGCTAGTTTCGTTTTGCAGTACCGGATTGCTAAGGTACATATTTTGTATTGCTGTCTCAGACAGAGCATGCATTTTAGTTTCCTGGTCTGCTTAAGCAAATACCATGCAGTGGTTCAGCTTAAACAATGGGAATTTATTTGCTTACGATTGTGAGGCTTAAAAAAAGTCCAAATCAAGGCATTGTTAAGGCAATGCTTTCTCCCCGAATACTGTGGTGGTCTGGGGCTGGCTGCCAGCGATCCTTGGCCCTTAGCTTGTCACGTGGCAAGGCACATGGTGGCATCTCCTGGTCTCTCCCTTCTCTTCTGGGTTCCATTGATGTTCAGCTTCTGGCTCTGTGCCCTCAGTGGCTTTCTGTCTGTCTGAATTTCATTCTTATAAAGGACTCTAGTAATAGGATTAAGACCTATCCTGACTGAGGTGGCCACCCTAACTGAAGGTTAAAGGTCATCAAAAGGTTCTACTTATAATGGGTTCATACCTATAGGCATGGATTAAGTTTAAGAACATGTCTTTCCTGGGTATGTATGGCTCCCAGCCACCACAGCATGCATGCAACATGTCAACACCTTAGTGGCTAGATAGGGGCCATATGTTATTTATTCTTCGTTGCATGTCTACTGACCAGAGCCAGAACTCTAACCTTTGTTAAGTGAATGAATAGAAATGAATTTTTTAATAGAAAAAAATGAATAAAAATTATCAGCTATTCTTTTTAGAACAAAGTTAATACAAATTCCAGAAAAAGAAAATATTTTCTATCCTTGATTATAATCTAAAAAATAAATGATAAAAATTAGAATTTGGCTTAAAATTCAAATCTTTATCTTTGGTTTAAGAATTATGAAAGGAAATAACTTGCTCCATCTGGGGTCTTAAAATTAAGCTTCAAGTACCTGGTGGTTGGGCACATCTTTGTTTTATAAATGTTTAACTCAGTGCCCACACAGAGGAATTGTACCCTGTTTGTTAAATGAATGAATGACCAGTGAGTGAATAAAATAATTAATTTTAGCCTTAATAAGTGGAGGATAATAGCAAATGAATATTTAATCTCTGCTTTTCATTTATATTTTAATTGTCAAATGTGAAATATATTAATTACAAAATTTCAAATAATAAATATGTAAAGTAAAAGCTGAAAATCCCTTCACTTCCTTTCCTCTTCCCTTCCTTCATCCTCACCTCCACTCCCATCCCAGATTACCACTGTTAACAGTTTGGGGGTTTATATTTCTAAGCTTATATCTTTGTAATGTTATGTGTGCGTATGTACAGTTATACATTTACATACCCTTCCATGCATATGTGTATGTATTCACAATTTTTTCCTTTACAAATGGGATTGTATTATGTATATTCTTTTGTTTTTCAGTTACATGTATTATTAAGACTTTTGTATCTATCTTCACATATAATAAACATAAGATTTATGTTTCCTTTTTGGTTTGCTATCCTTGGGTGGTTTTGGTGTTAAGATTAAGCCAGCCTCCAAGAATGACGGAGTGAAACTTTCTACTTTTTTTCTGTGCTCTTGAACAGTTTAAAATATCTACCTGTAAATGTTTATTAAAAATCACCTGACAACTGTAGGGGAGGGAAGAGATCTTAACTGTTCCTTCTAATTTTTCCCATTTTTATTGTTCTGTCAAGCTTTGGCCTTTTTTTAAAAAAAAATTTTATTTTAGTAACATATACACAACCCCAAATTTTCCCCCTTTAACCATATTTAGATACATAATTAAATGGTGTTAATTACATTCACAGTGTTGTGCTACCATCATCATCCATTACCACAACTTTCCTATTACCCTTAACAGAAATTTTGCACAAGTTATACTAATTTGCTTATTCTACTTATTTCATAGTGAGATCATACCATATTTGCTTGTGTCTGACTTGTTTCACACATGTCTTCAAGGTACCTTGTTCCTTTTCATGGCTACATAATATTCCATTGTGCTTATCCATTCATCTATTGATGGACACTTGGGTAGCTTTCATCTTTTGGCAGTTGTGAATAATGCTGCTTTGAACATCGTGTGCAAATGTCTATTAGAGTCCCTGCTTTCATTTCTTTTGAGCATGTACCTAGAAGTGGAATTGCCAGGTCATACGGTAATTCTATACTTAGCTTTCTGAGGAACTGCCATTCTGTTTTCAACAGTGGCTTCACCATTTGACACTCCCACCACTAATGAATGAGTGTTCTTGTTTCTCCACATCCTCTCCAAACCTGTTAATTTTTTTGCTTTTTTGAATAGTAGCCATTCTAGTGGGTGTAAAGTGGTATTTCATTATGATTTTGATTTTCATTTCCCTAATGGCTAATGATATTGAGAATCTTTTCATATACTTATTGTCCATTTATGTATCTTCTTTGGAGAAATATCTATTCAAATATTTTGCCCATTTTAAAATTGGGTTGTTTGTCCTTTTGTTGTTGAGTTGTAGGATTTCTTTATATATTCTGGATATTAAAATCTCATTATATATGGTTTCCAAATATTTTCTTCCTTTCTATAGGTTGTGTTTTTACTTTCTGATAAAGTCCTTTGATGCACAGAAGTTACAGTTTTGGTGAGGTTCCATTTATCTATTTTTTCTTTTGTTGCTTGTGCTTTTGTTATAAGGTCTAAAAAACCATTGCCTAATGTAAGGTCCTGAAGGTGTTTCCTTATATTTTCTTCTAGGAGTCCTGATTCTATTTGATAGGTCTTTGATCCATTTTGAATTAATTTTTGTATATGGTGTGAAGTAGTGGTCCACCTTCATTCTCTTGTATGTGGATATCCAGTTTTCCCAGCACCATTTGTTGAAGAAACTATTTTTTTCCCATTGAGTAGACTCGGGACCCTTGTACAGATTCAATGGCCATAATTGTGAGGGCTGATTTCTGAACTCTGCTTGATTCCTTTGGTCTTTGTATCTGTCTTTGTACCAGTGTCATACTGTTTTGACCACCATTACTTTGTAAGAAGAATTAAAATCAACAAGTGTGAGTCTTCCAACTTCATTCTTCTTTTTAAATATGTTTTTGGCTATTCAGGTCCCTAACCCTTCTAAATAAAATAAATTTGATGCTTGGCTTTTCCTTTTCTACAAGGATGGCTTTTGGAATTTTATTGGCATTGTACTTAATCTGTAAGTAGCTTTGGGCAGAAGTAAAATCTTGACAATATTTATAGCCTTCTAATCTATGAGCATGGAGTGCCCTCCCATTTATTTAGGTCTTCTCTGATTTATTTTAGCAATACTTTGTAGTTTTCCATGTATAAGTCCTTTTATATACTTGGCTAAATTTTTTCTAAGATATTTTAGTATTTTAGTTGCAGTGGTAGATGAATTTGTTTTCTTAATTTCTTCCTCAGATTGTTCATTACACTAGTAGTATATAGAAACACTACTGGTTTTTTGTTAGCTTATACACTGCCACTTTTCTGAATTCGTTTTTTAGCTCTAGTACCTTTGTTGTAGATTTTTTTGGACTTTCTGTATATTGGATCATGTTGTCTGCAAATAGAGGAAGTTTTACTTCTTCCTTTCTAATTTGGATGCCTTTTATTTCTTTTTCTTACCCAGTTGGTTGGGCTAGAACTTTTAGTACAGTGGTGAGTAACAGTGGTGACAGTGCACATTCTTGGCTTGTTCCAGATCTTAGCGGGAGAGTTTCAGTCTTTCACCATTGATGTATGATGGTAGCTGTGGTTTTTTCATTTATACCTTTTATCAGATTGAGGACATTTCCTTCAGTGCCTAATTTTCTACATGTTTTCATGAAGAAGGGGTGCTGAATTTTGTCAGATGCCTTTTCTGTGTCAATTGAAATGATTATGTGTTTTGTTTTCTCCTTTTTGTTAATACAGTGTATAATAGTAATTGATTTTCTTGTGTTGAACCACCCTTGCATACCTGTGATAAAGCCCATTTGATCATGGTGTATAATTCTTTTAATGTGCTGTTGGATTTGGTATGCTAGTATTTTGTTGAGGATTTTTACATCTATATTCTTAAGAGATATTGATCTGTAATGTTTTCTTGTGTATCTGTTTGGCTTTGGCATGAGGTGATGTTGAACTCAGAATGAGTTAGGTAGTGTTCCCTTCCCTTTACTTTTTTGAAAGAGTTTGAGCATGACTGATGTTAATATTTGAAATGTTTGGTAGTATTCACCTGTGAAGCCATCTGGTCCTGGGCTTTCCTTTGTTGGGACATTTTTAATTACTGATTCAGTCTCTTAACTTGAAATTTGTCTCTTGAGATCTTCCATTTCTTTTGGAACAGTGTAGGTTATTTGTTTGTTTCTAGGAATTTGTCACTTTCATCCAGGTTATTTAATTTGTTGGCATACAGTTGTTCATAGTATCCTTTAATAGTCCTTTTATTTCAGTGGGGTCACTGAAAAGTCTCTCTTTTCATTTGTGATTTTAAGTTATTTGTGTGCTCTCTTTTTCTTCATCAGTCTAGCCAAAGGTTTGTCAATTTTATTGATCTTTACAAAAAACCAACTTTTGGTTTTGTTAATTATCTCTGTTGTCTTCTTTTTTCTATTTCATTTACTTGTACTCTAATCTTTCTTTCTTTCCTTCTGGTTGCTTTGGGTTTAGTTTGCTGTTCTTTTTCTAGTCTCTCTAGGTGTGCTGTTAGGGCTTTGATTGAGTTCTTTTTAATGTAATCATTTAAAGGCTATAAATTTCCCTCTGATCACTATCTTTGCTGTGTCCTGTGAGTTTTGATATGTTGTGTTCTCATTTTCATTTGTCTCAAGATACTTATTGATTTCCTTTGTGGTTTCTTATTTGACCTATTGATAGTTTGAGTGTGGAGTTTTACTTCCACATATTTGTGGATTTTCGAGTTCTCTACCTGTTATTGATTTCTAACTTTATTCCATTGTATCAGAGAAGATACTTTATATACTTTCAATCTTTTAAATTTATTGAGGCTTGTTTTGTGACCTAATATATGTTGCCCTTTAGCATTTTTGGGGTGGGATGCTTCCGTGAGTGTCAATAACCCTAGCTGTAATAAGTAAATTGACTGAAGGAAATGGAAAAGTGAAACCATGTGCAGATTTTTCTTTGAGACACTCCATATGAAAGTCCTACACTTGTGCCTACTAGTTGTATAACCTTAGGCAAGTTACTTACTCACTTCAGATTTCTTTTTTCTCATTTGTAAAATGCTAATAATTTCTGCCTTACAGGAGTCTTGAAAGTATTAGTTGAGAGGTGAGCTCATATATGAAAAGCCTTAGTGTAATTTGTGAGATATGGAAAGCACTCAGTAGTTGCATCTAATAAAAAAGTTTAAAAAAATATAATAATGCTGTTTTTGTAGACTGTAACATGCTATATAAATGCAAATTTGTCACTTTATTATAATCATGTGTCTTAGCCTAATATGAATAAATTTAAGGAGAAAGAGTGGTGGAGTTTAGGGGGGATTTGAACTAATAAATTGAAAGTATCTATAAATATTTTCAGACTATTTAGAATTTAATTTGGGTAGACAATGATTTCTAAATGCCTGCACTCTGGAGGCAGGATAGCAGGGGAAAGTAGTGGAGTAAAACAGGCTTAGATTAATTGTGCATTATCACTTATTTGCGTTGTGATTTTCAACAAGTTAATTTCTTTCTGTAAAAAGGGATAACACCACCTACTTTCTAGGTGTTGAAAAAGATATTAATGTAGTGCCTGTCATATAATAGGTATTCAAATTGTTAGTTTCCTTTCTTTGCATGTAATGATTGCCCAGCAGTAGTGATCATGAGATGTTGGGTTTTGTTGTTTTATTTGGTGTAGTGGAAAGAGCATTAAACCCTAAGTCAGAGTTTTAGTCTGTGTGCTACACTTATTGTCCAT
>PVKY010013152.1:0-11136 GCA_004027775.1 Bradypus variegatus | reverse complement strand
GAGCTCGGGCTATGGGGGAGGGGGCTCCCGGCTTGGATCCGCGGGTTTCACTTACAGATTTTATGCTGTGTTCTCAGGCATTCCTCCCAATACAGGTTGGTGTGTGATGAATGGACGGTCTCGTTTGTCCCCCTGCAGTTATTCTGGATTATTTACTAGTTGTTTCTGGTTTTTTTTAGTTGTTCCAGGGGGACTACTTAGCTTCCACTCCTCTCTATGCCGCCATCTTCCCGGAAGTCCAGTACCATGCAGTTTTGATTACTGTGACTTGGTAATAAGTTTTAAGATCGGGAAGTGTGACAAACTTCATTTGTCTTTTTCAAGATGGCTTTGGCTATTCAGGGCCTCTTAACCTTCCATATAATTTTTTGTTTTAATTGAGAAGTTGAATGTTTTATTGTTATTAAAGCATTTCTTATTTTGCTGCAAGGCTGTTGCTTCACTGTATGAAAATAGCACCAGCAAATGTGTTATATTGCAAAATTAAGATAGTACTGTTCCTTACCTGACACTATACAACTAACAAAAGCTTATATCCACTCTCAGTTATTTCCAATGAAAATATCATTAAGTATTTTGACCCAAATCCAGGGATTGAAGTAAGCAAGATACAATATTATGTAAGGGTTAAGATAACAATCTTACCCATGAAATACATAATTTTTATAAGTAGTTTTTACCTCAGATAATTTTGTGGATTCTGAATATAACTAGATCCTAGTCTAAATCACTTGGTGATATGAAAAAGATGCAAATTGTTTTATCTGCTCTCATTAGAAAGTTAAGGGGTATTTTCTTTCAATAGCATAGTTGGTACAAGTAATTTCTGTTTTCCTATTGATATTGCTAAAAGTTGCTATTATAAATTTCTGTCCACCAGTAATTTAAAATATTACTCTATTAAATTGTTTCGGGCTAATTTATTTAGGGGTTCCATTTTCACTCCTCAATAGATTTTGTGTATTTCTCATATGCTTCTTCACTCGTTTGTTCATCAAGTTCTGAAGGATTACTCAGTGTCACCTTGATCAGCCAACCATCTTCATAACTAGATTTGTTGACAAGTCCTGGATTTTCTGCAAGAGCTTCATTAATTTCTGTTTCTTCTCCTGTTAGGGGAGAATAAAGTCACTAGCAGCTTTCACACTTTCCAAAGCACCAATCTCCTCTTGTTTGTTCAATTTTGTCCCCACCTCGGGAAGACTACAGTAAACGATATCTCCCAAAGCTTCCTGTGCAAAATTGCTGATTCCCACTGTTCCAGTACCATTTTCTGTTGTTATCCATTCATGTTTGTCTGAATTTCTGCACCAGGAGCAGAGCGGGGCCTGTACACAGCATCCAAACAGCGCCTGCCCCCAGCCCCCAGGGCTGCGGCAGGCAAGATGTCCCTTCCATATAAATTTGATGATTGGCTTTTCCATTTCTGCAAAGAAGGCCGTTGGAAATTTGTTTGGAATTTCACTGAATGTGTAAATCACTTTGGGTAGAATTGACATCTTAATGATATTTAGACTTCCATTTTGTTAACAGGGAATATTCTTTCATTTATTTAGGTCTTCTCCGATTTCTTTGTGCAATATTTTGTAGTTTTCTGTGTACAAGTCCTTTACATCTTTGTTTAGGTTTATTCCTAGATATTTGATTCTTTTAGTTGCTATTATAAATGAATTTTTTTCCTTGATTTCTTTTTCTGATTGTTTATCGCTAGTGTAGAAACACTAATGATTTTTGTGTGTTGATCTTGTACCCTGCCAGTTTGCTGAATTCATTTATTTCCGGTAGCTTTGCTGTGGATTTTTCAGGATTTTCTGTATGTTGGATCATGCCATCTGCAAATAGGGCAAGTTGCACTTTTTCCTTTTCAATTTGGATGCTTTTTTATTTCTTTCTCTTGCCTATTTGCTCTAGCTACACAGGTCATCACTGTCTGGTTCCTGATCTTAGAGGAAAAGCTTCTAATCTTTTACCTTTGAGTATGATATTAGCTGGGGATTTTTCATATATGCCCTTTATCATGTTGAAGAAGTTTCCTTCTATTTCTTGTTTTCTAAGTGTTTTATTGAGAAGTTGTGATAGATTTTGTCAAATGCATTTTCTGTATCAATTGAGATGATCACTTTTTCCTTCATTCTGTTAATGTTAATTAATGAAATTCATTAATTAATTTCATTAATGGGGAAAGAAAATCATTAATTGATTTTCTAATATTGAGCCACCTTTGCATTCCTGGGATAAATCCCAATTGATCATGGTGTACAATTCTTTTAACATGGATTTGTTTTGCTAGTACTTAAAGTTAAGGATTATTTTTGCATCTATATTCTTAAGAGATATTGTTCTATAATTTTCTTTTCTTGTGGTATGTTTATCTGTCTTTGGTATGAGGGCTGTGTTGGCCTCGTAGAATGAATTAGGGGGTGTATCCCCCTCTTCATGTTTTTGGAAGAGTTTGAGCAGAATTGGTGTTAATTCTTCTGGGAATGTTTGGTAAAATTCCCTGAGAAGCCCTATGGACCTGGGCTTTTCTGTATTGGGAGGTTATGGATAATGGATATAATCTCTTTACTAGTAATTGGTCTGTTGAGATCTTCTATGTCTTCTTCAATCAATGTAGATAGTTTGTGTGTTTCTTCTAAGAATTTGTCATTTCATCTAGGTTATCTAATTTGTTGGCATACAGTTTTTCATAGTATCCTTTTATAGGCCTTTTTATTTCTGTGAAGTCAGTTGTAATGTTCCCTTTTTCATTTCTGATTTTAGTTATTTGTGTTCTTTCTGTTTTTTCTTGCTCTGTTGCATGGGCCATTTTTTCCCATTTCTTTGTATGCTTTGCAGTCTTTTTTTGCACAATGGACATTTTAACATTTTAATGTGTCTATGGAATATAGTTACTGGGGTGTCTGTTCCTTTAGTTTGTATTCATCTAGTGTTACGATACTTGGGTACCAGGAGCTAACACACACACAGACACACACAGACACACACACACACACAAAAAAACACCTTTCCCAGTTTTTGTAGATTGGCCTGCCAGCCTTCAGGGCTTAACCTGTCTAACAATGAGATTAAAGAACAGCCTGAGGTGAAAGCATAAGGTCCTCCCCATTCTTCTCTGAGCATGCGTCTTGTCCTGGACATGCACGTATGGCCCTAGGTATTCTTCTGTTTACATGGATCTGAATATTCATTTCCCCTGGGAAACAGTGTTTCCCCCTCTTCCCGGGTGCTACACTGTATGTCCTACAGCAGGCAGTCCTTTGCCCCAGGAAGCTATGAGATAACCATTGTCCTAAAGCACTCTAGCCTCCCCGTGAGGCACCTTTCCATGCAGTGCTAGTTCTGGGATGGCGAGTCTGTGACGAGCCTCCTGGCTCACTGTTTCAGACTACCACAGACAGACTGGCACAGGCATACATGCACCCTAGTATGTGCACAAGTGGTACTTTGCTCCCTGTAGAACTGGGACCAGGGATCTGCCCTGGGAGTACGAGCTGGCTCCACACCAATTCAGTGAATGGGTTGGAGAGTCCAGCGGGAGCGCCATGACAGCCTACAATTTTTAAATTGCTTTTTTCTTGAGTTGGCACTTTCCCTGTCCCTGCAGTCTTTTAGCTATTTTCCAGAGCTCTGAGAAAGATGGTTCTGACAGATTTTGCTTGTTATTTAAAGCTTCTGTGAGGGGATGGAACTTGAGCGTCTCATTTGCCATCTTGATGTCCCTTTCCCTAATAAATTCTTGACTACAAAGAATTGCACAGATGGCCAGTCTCACCCAGTAGTGTGATTCTCATTGTTTTTATTTTATTTTATTTTATTTTTTTCCAAAAGAGACATTTTCTGACTAGTCTCCAGATTCTGGAATTTATTTAGGATGCTGGTGCATACTAGGCATTTGATCAAATGGAAACATGTATATGAAAGCATTTTTATAATGTCCAAAGCTTTGTTCACTTGTGAATTTTTACCTCTTTGTATGGAGATCAAATAAGAAAAGGTAAGTGATGATGGTAATATGTGCTTATAAAAAGTAAATAAAACACATATACGGTCAGTTACTGTGAGGGTCCGCCTTTGCTTGGAGAAACAGACCCATGTCCTGGCTCTTCAAAGCCGAGCTGAAGCTTGGGCTCAATGCAGGCCACCCAGAGGTTGTGCCACCCCGGCGTGTTGCCAGCTGGTAGATGCCACAGGACTCTTGGGAAGACTGTGCTGGGGGAGCCGCAGACTAGGACAGAGGCCTCAAGGCCGCCACAGTGGCGGGTGGGCTTCCTGGAGGCTTAGGCGTGACGTCAGAAGGGGTTGGGGAACTCTCTTCGTGGCTCTCACTGCTCCCCTGTCCACACTGTTTGTGTAGGCCGTTTCTGTGGGGGCAAGCTCCCTGAGCCCGTCGTTTCCACCGACAGCCGCCTCTGGGTTGAATTCCGCAGCAGCAGCAATTGGGTTGGAAAGGGCTTCTTTGCCGTCTATGAAGGTACTGAGGAAGGGTGAAGAGGAGGGGGGTCAGATATGAGGTTCATGGGCCTCGTAGAAAGACTCCCTTCTGGCACCCTAAGGGGGAAGATTAAGGGGAGACTAGAGGGGAGGGCCCACAAGGAAGCAGAGAGAACAGCAGGGTTGGCTGGGGCTGGAGGGAAGGGCTGGAGGACAAAGGGGGCTGATTCTGACCAAGCTCCCCTTCCCACCTCGCCCTGTGCCCCCAAAGCCATCTGCGGGGGTGATGTGAAAAAAGACAACGGTCACATCCAGTCACCCAATTACCCAGATGATTACCGGCCCAGCAAAGTGTGTATCTGGCGGATCCAGGTGTCTGAAGGCTTCCATGTGGGCCTCACGTTCCAGTCCTTCGAGGTGCGTCAGGCACCCTCTGATCCCACCCTCTGATCCGCCATTGCCTCCGGGACAGCCCAGCTCTCTGCGGGCTGCCGGGTGCTGGGTCCCTGGCAGCCAGAGCTCCTTCTGCTAACGACCCACCCCCCGTCCTGGGCTTCCAGATCGAGCGCCATGACAGCTGTGCCTATGACTACCTGGAGGTGCGCGATGGGCATAGCGAGAGCAGCACCCTCATCGGGCGCTACTGTGGCTACGAGAAGCCGGATGACATCAAGAGCACGTCCAGCCGCCTCTGGCTCAAGTTCGTCTCGGATGGATCCATTAACAAAGCTGGCTTTGCCGTCAACTTCTTCAAAGGTGCCCCCTTCCCTATGCCCCCACCTCTGCCCATCCTAGTTGCCAGTTGTCTCCTTCATTCGCTCCTTCGGCACACAGACTCAATCCGATTAAGACCCTAGGGCCCTGCACTTAAGAAGCTTATTCTGGGGAGAAGAGAGACCCCAACTGAAAAACTGGATGAATGATTGAGTAAATGACATTAACGTACATAAAAGTAGCTGACATATGCTGGGTGCTCAACCATGAATGAAAATAATTCAGGAGCTGCCGACAGTCCGAGAGTTTGTGTAGAAGAAATGCCGACGAGGAGTAGAGGCAGGAGGTGCCGCCCAAGTTCAGGGAGGAGGCCAGACCACACGGGTGCCCTAGCTGTGGGGACTTGGACAAGGTATTCTCCCTGGACCTCATTTCCTCATCTGTAAAATGGGGAAGTAACGGCCCCTCCGTCACAGGTTTGTTTTAAGGATTGAAAGATCAGTAAAAGGATGATACTTCGCCCAAGGTGTGGCATGTAAGAGGCAGCAGGAGATGGCGGCGGCCACTAGCGCAGCCGGTGTGGTCAGAAGGAAGGCTCCGTGGGTCTCAGATCCAGGGTCTCCCAACTGTGAGACCTCTGGGCAGTCCTCACTGCTGTCCCTTTAGAGGACTGGGTGGGTCCAGGGTTGGGCAGGGAGGCCCAAGGCCTCAGGGCTGAGTGGACAAGACAAACGAGGCTCAGAGCTGACCTCCCTCCTGCCACCAGAATAGGGCTGAGGATGGTCTGAGGAAGCCTGAGGGACCTTGGACTTGGCCTTCAAGCAGAGGGCGGAGGAGGGACCCAGGCCACTCTTTCCTTCCCTCTGGCAGAGGTGGACGAGTGCTCTCGGCCCAACCGCGGGGGCTGCGAGCAGCGGTGCCTCAACACCCTGGGCAGCTACAAGTGCAGCTGTGACCCTGGCTATGAGCTGGCCCCCGACAAGCGCCACTGCGAGGGTGAGTGCCCCCCAGACCTTCTCAGGCCCGTGTTCCCTCTCCTGCCCTACCGCTGCCAGCCAAGATTTTTTATGCTCTTGGACAGACCCCTTTCGGGAAAAGCTGGAAGGCTTATCTAGCATGTTTTTAATCACAAGTCTTGAAAAGAAATACATTTTATATTGCAACCCAGAACACACCTTTGCTATGTGTAATGAGCTCTAGTATTTTTTATTTTTTCAATCTGCATCTTCATCTTCATCTTGACCTGCTCATTGATTTTGCCACCCCTCAGCAGATCTTGATCTACAGTTTGGAAACCACTGTTCTTAGGCCTTTGAGCTGCAGCCTCTGTCTGTGCGTGGTCTGAGATGCTGGTGAAAATCACTTCCTGGCTCACCAATTCCTGCCAGCCTGACCTCCTTGCTGCTTGGCTGTCTTTTTCTTCCCCTCTGTGCAGCTCACTCTCCCATTCCTCCCATTTCTTACTGTCCTCCTATACTGCTTTCCGTGCTCCCTCCCCCCTCCTCCTCCCTCCTAGCAGATGCCCTGGCCAGTTCTCTCGCAGAGGAAATAGAAATGGCCACACCTGCGCTCCTCACCACCTCGTCTCCTACACCCAGACTGGCTTCTGAGGACACCCACCCTCGCCCTGCCTCCTTCCCACCCATCCCAGAGGAACCAGACACGAGCCCCCAGCTGGGAACCCACACCTGCCCATCTCCTCCTTAAGGCACCCTGGCTCCCAGCTTCCCAGGAAGGGACTTGCATGCTTCATGCCCTTGCCTAGAGCAGGAGCCCTTGGCACACGCTGCCACCTCCCCTGTGCCCCCAGCTGCCTGTGGTGGTTTCCTCACCAAGCTCAACGGCTCCATCACCAGTCCCGGCTGGCCCAAGGAGTATCCCCCCAACAAAAACTGCATCTGGCAGCTGGTTGCCCCCACCCAGTACCGCATCTCCCTGCAGTTCGACTTCTTTGAGACGGAGGGCAATGATGTGAGTGCCCACCCGGGCCGAGGAGGGGCGGGAAGGCCTGAGGTGGGGGGCTCGGCGTGGTGCCGGCTTCCTATCCCTCTGAAAGAGGGTCAGGCAGGAATACCCCAAGAATGTAGAGGAGGAGAGATTGTGCCCAATTCGGGGCAGCAGGGGGTCTCAGGGAGGAGTGCTGCAAAGGACCCTGAGTCAGGGAAGCCTGTGGAGTGAGGGAGGGCTTGGGGCTGGCCCAGGGCTTGTGTGGGGTGCACAAGAGGACCCAGTGAGCAGGAGCAGGTGTGGGGTTGGCACCATTCCAAATTGCTCCATTTGGTTAAGCAAGAAATTAAAGGCTAAAGGATCCACAGACCGGGGAGGGAGTGGTCAGGAGAGGCTTCCTGGAGGAGGAGGCCTGGAGCTGCGGGCCCCGGCAGGTGTGCAAGTACGACTTCGTGGAGGTGCGCAGCGGACTCACGGCTGACTCCAAGCTGCATGGCAAGTTCTGTGGCTCTGAGAAGCCCGAGGTCATCACCTCCCAGTACAACAACATGCGCGTGGAGTTCAAGTCTGACAACACTGTCTCCAAGAAAGGCTTCAAGGCCCACTTCTTCTCAGGTAACCCAGGACCCCCAACTCCTGACCATCCCTCCTTCTCAGGAAGGAGTCCTGTTCTCCCTGCCTCTGCCCTCCCAGCCCTCCCTTGGCCCTCTGCTGCCCTTTGCTAGCCCCCGACCCCCAGGCTCTCCTGAACCTGCTCCTCTGGCACTTTGAATCCCGTTCTTCCTGAGGCCCTCGGGTTCTGATTGAGCTGGGCCTGACTGTGGGTAGAACGTGAGGACAGGGAAATGGAAGGAGAGGGCATTGCAAGTATCAGGAGCTGGGCAGGCCTGGCCTGAGAGAGGCGGGTCCTGGAAACAGGGAGGTGAGTCTGGCCAGAGAACACAGGGTGGACAGGGTGGAGGAGGGTGTTTGGATTGGACGCCCTGGGCAGGTGGTCTGGCAGCGGCTGGATGTCTTGTCACAGCCTGCACCAGCCAAGAGGGTTTGTCCCGGGGTCTCCAAAAAAGTTGAGGAGGCTCCCCTCCTTCAACACTAAAGCCTTCCCACCCCTCTTGGCCAAAGGGTCTGGGAGCTTCAGGTCCCATCAGCCTAGTTTACGGAAAGCTGCCCCATCTAAGGCCTGGGCTCAAGGCCCTTGGCCTGGTCTCGCTCTTCTGCAGTCCTGTCTTCAGGGTACCCCAAAGAGTCGTCAGCAGCCCCTGCCCAGCTTCTCTGAGCTGGACTCCCAGGGGACCCAGGAGGACTGTCTGTCCCCTACTTTATGTTTAATCCCCCTGTCCCTCGCCCTGCGGTTAGGCTATAAGGCCACTGGGGTATTGCAGAGGCCGTAAGACCTGGGCCCGGGGCAGTGAAACGTAGATCTGTGGGTATGGGGAGAGTGGGAGATGGGTGGACTGGCTGGGACAGTGGAGGGTGGTTCTGCTGAGGGGTGACCAGAGACCCTTGTCCCCATCACCTTTGGCATGGCTGGGCAGGGGGTGGGCAGGAAGGCCGTCACAGCGCGCCGCACTGAGCTGCCCATGCGTGAGATCCCACTGCCTGCCTTCTCGCCCTCCTTTGCCCGGGGTCCTGCATCCTCGAGCCCCCTAAGTGGCTGCCCTGCCCCCCCGCCTGCCCCACCTGGATGCCATGCACCGCCCTCTGTGCACTGGTTCCCTGCTTGGCACAGACAGCCACGCTGCTCTGCTTAAAATGCCGTTTGCTGTCTCTCCCGGCCCCCTTCCCCACTGCTTGCTGAGACCCGCCTGCCCCCATGAGAAGCCCTTTCCTCTCTCTGTCTACCTGGAGCTCCCATGAGGTGCTCCCCAGAGGGCTGAGGGTGCCACAGCTGCAGAGGGGCAGATTCTGCCCCAGGGAAACCATTACCTGCTTACTCTTGTCTCTTCCTGCCCTTCTGTTGCTCCAGGCCTGGAGGGGGGTGGGACACTGACACACATCTGCCAGGGCTAGAGCCCCGGGCTCTCCACCCACGGATCGCTGCCCTGCCCCGGCAGGATGCTGTGCCCACCCCACCCTCAGCCCTGCACATGCACACACCCATCCATACCCGTACCCACATGCGCTGCCCCGTCGCACAAGAAATCTGCAGAGGAGCCTCACCAGTGAGCACCAAGGTTCAACCCTCAGGGTGTGGGGCATCTGACTCTGCCCCCCCAGGAGGGGGGCTATTTGGACTTTTGGGACACCCACCGAGGAGACCCTAAGCCAAGAAGCAGAAGAAAGAGCCTGGAAGACCTTCAGTCTGACCCCAGCCAGCTTCCGGGCATTTGGGCACTGTAGGGTGAGTGCCATCTCCTTGTCTGGCCCCATGTCCATCTCCCCTGCTCCCGCCACTCCTGCAACCTGCTCCCCTGGCTCACAGGTGAGGCCCCTCCACTCCCACTCTCTGCCCTTGGCCGAGCCCCAGCCCCTGGTGTGCAAAAGCAGGCCTTCCCTCAAGACTTGCTTTTCTCTAATTCAGTCAGTCATTCACTTACCCACTTATTCATTCATTCATTTGGCAAGTATTTATTTTACCCCTATTATGTGCCAGACACTGTACTAGGTATTTGGGGTGCAAATATAAGTAAGGTATGGGGCTCAAAACAACTCTTTGTTGGGTCCTGGGCTGGGAGCCCTGAAGGCTCCCAGCATGGTCAGCCTCTTCAGAGGCTCCTGGAACCGAGAATCTCCAGGAGGGGTCACAGGCTGCTTCCTACCCCCCACATTCTTGCAGGGCTAGTGTGAAGCAGCTCCAGGGGCACCCTCAGTCAGAGCCCCCCTGATGCTCTAACTGAGCAAGAAGCCCTCGGGCAGGGCCTTGGGGACTCGACCTCTGGGTCCTGGGTTCCTGTGGCCCCCAGGGGGTCTGGTTTTCCGAAAATGGGTTGGAGAAGCCAGTGCTCCAGACTGCAGGCACCCCTCCCGATCCAGACCTGGAACAGGGCCCCCGTCATGAACCTGCCTGGCCGTTTGAATGACAGAAGGCATCTTTCTACCTCATGGTTTCCCTCTGGAGTTCTGGGGGTCCATTCGGATCAACACACCTCTGAACGCTCGCCTGTAGGCCAGGCACACCATCCCCAACATGCCCACGGACCTCCCTGAGAATGAGGGTGTGACCCACGCATGACTGTGACAGTGTGTGCCTCTGTGTGGCACCGCGCACGTGTGAGTCCATGTGAGAGGGCATGTGTGGGTGTATCTGAATCCAGGGGTCCGTGACTGGGCCTGTGTGGCTCTGCAGTTGTGTGTCTTTGCATCCATGGCTGTGTCTCTGTCTGTGCATGTGTGTCTGTATCCTTGGGTGATGGTGCGTGTGTGTAGTTGTTTGTGTTTTGGTGTCTGCACATGCATTTGCCATTTGTGTGTGCGTATGTGTGTGTGTGGGTGGTGTGTGTCTATGGGTGGGCACTGTTTGTGCACGTGAACAGATGTGCCTGTGTATCCATGTCTGTGTTTCTGTTTGGTTGACATACACCCGTGAACGGGGTTGTGAGGGGGTCTGTCTGTGTGTGTGAGTGTGTTGTCTGTGTCTAACCCACTCTCCAGATGTAGCAACCAGAATAAGAGAGAGCAGAGTTCTCACCCCGGCCCTCCCTTTCCGTGGGCTGCCCCCCAACTACCATTGACTCTCCTTTCCCTCCTTCCCTAATGCGCAGACCTCAAGCCTCCTCCCTGCCACAGGCTCCCGGCCCCTGTCGCTGTGCCTCCTCCCCGCTGGCTGCACCCTCCAGACCTGGCCGTCTTGCATGTGTGCCCCCACCTTCCTGCCCCTGCCCCCGAGGATGCCCCCCGAGCCCCCGATCTGGTTCTCACTTTCCCTCTCTGGCCCCCGCCCTCCACCCCCACCCCTTGGTCCCTTTTCTTCTTCTCTCTCTCGTTTCAGAAAAGAGGCCGGCCCTGCAGCCCCCTCGGGGACGCCCCCATCAACTCAAATTCCGAGTGCAGAAAAGAAACCGGACCCCCCAATGAGGCCTGCCAGGCCTCCCGGACCCTTTG
>PVKY010013151.1:0-11151 GCA_004027775.1 Bradypus variegatus | reverse complement strand
GCACCCAAGGCCACTGTCCATGGCCAATATTGTGGCATGTGTGCGATGCTGTGGGATACAGTCCCCGTCAGACTTTGTTTCCTGTCGTGGCTCTGGGCTGTGGATATGGCCCCGGGCAGGAGTGTCGCCAGCATGCTGGGAAGCCGGCTGCAAGGGGTGTGGTTTCTTTTTCCTTTTGGCTCTGCCCTCTATCCATCTGGCCCTGGGACAATCAGCAGCAGGTATGGGGAGGGCTATCCTCCACGCCAGACACCGAGACATTGGCTACAGCCTGCTCCTGCAGTGCTTCGCTGTGCGGTTCTCACTGCCATATCTGCAGCCACTCCAGGTTGTTTTTTTTTTTTGTTTGTTTGTTTTAAAAAGAACTAGTCCATCTCCAAACGCCAACCCACAGTTTCCCCACACCGCAGCACGGCCACGGGACTTTAAGCTGGCTTACTCATTTCAGAATGCAGACTCCTGGTTTCACCAAGTGCATGGTCCCTGTGGTTTTAGCAGACCTTGTCCAGCTGGTGCATCACTGGAAGTGGTATTCTGAGTCACTTTCTGGTTTTTATCTAGAATTTTTCACGAAGGTGTTTTTTTTACCCTGTCTCACCTAGCCGCCGTCTTAGGTTCTCCCCCTTAGTATCACTTTTTGAAATAGATGACTTGAGCCACCCCAACGTACTAGTAGATCTCTTCAACTTCATCTACTATTTAAAAATAATTTTTTTAGGGTAGAAAAATGTTATTTCTTAGAGATGAATCCTGAAGTATCTACGGGAAGATGATATCTGTAATTTACTTTTGAATACTTTATCATAAAATGTAAAGTGGATATTGTGAAGAGAAAAAACAATTTTGTTTTTAATTGCACAAAAAATACTGTCCACATTCCCATCATTAAAAAAAAATCTCCTTTCGGATATTTAGATATACAGAGCTGGATAGAGATATATAAATGGCTTTTTAAAGACCCAAGTATTGTCATTTTTATATTCTTTTGCAGTTTGCTTTTAAATTTTTAAAAAAATATTTTTAAAGTATTTGTCTCACGCTTTTTTTACGATATGCAAATAGACTTTTTTAAAGTGCAGTTTTAGATTTAGATTTCATCTCCCCACACAGTTACCCCAATAATTAACATCTTGCATTAATGTGGTACCTTTGTTACAATTAATGAATCAATATTGATGCATTATTATGATCTATAGTTCACAGTTTACATTAAGGTTCACTTTTCATGTTGTACAGCTCTGTGGGTTTTGATAAATGCATGACATCTCTCTACCACTACAGTTGCATACAGAGTAGTTTCACCACCCTAAAAATCCCCTGTGCTTCACCCATTCAGCACTCCCCTCTCTTTGCTCCCCTCCCCTGAAACCCTGGCAACCACTGATCTTTTTATGGTCTATCGTTTTGCCTTTTCCAGAATGTTATATAGTTGGAATCATGCAGTAGGTAGTCTTTTCAGACTGGCTTCATTCGCTTAACAGTATGCTTTTACAGTTCCTCCATGTCATTACAATGGAATATTGTATGGATGTACTGCAGTTTGCTTATCCACTCGCCTATTGAAGGACATGATACATTCTTTTAAATGCTGCTTATCATTGTGTAAAACAGATGATCCATAGTTTATTTTAACATGATTCCCCATTGAGCAGCATTTTTGTTTCCAGTATTTCCTAGGAAGGAATAATGGTCATGCTCACACCCAGAGCCAGTAGTAAGGGAGATGCATAAAAGTGGCTGTGGACCCTTTCTATTTTAATGTTAGTTTGAATCATATTAAATTGCCTCTTTTCTAGTTCAGATTCTTATGCTATTTTGTACTGCTTACAAAACCCAAACTGTTACCAAATGAAGATCTGAACAAGCTGTGAAATTTAGTGGGGAGGGAGAATTATTTTTGACTCTCTCATGTATGTTTTATTTAAATAATCATGTTTGCAACTTTTAAACTTATGTATCCATAAGTATATTCCCTCTGTGTCATCCATGTTTTAAAAAACAAAACAATAGAAATTGTAGATGTGAATTGAAAGTATGTTTGTTATATTGACCAAGTTCACATCTCAACTGCCTTAAAAATGTTTGCACTTTATCATTAATTCTCTTTTTGCTGAACTTATTTGTAGTAAGAAGTCATTAGAAAATAATTGTTCACAAATATTTTTGCTTATGATTTAGTCTAAAATGTATGCTGGGTCTGTACACCTAAAAATTACACAAACAATCTTGGATAGGAATTCTATTTGGGCTTCTGTCCCCGGCTTTTATCTATTTCCCAAATGACATATAATTGCATCAAGCCTCATATTTGATCTAGTTTTATATTCCTGGTTTCAATAGCGGAATCTGTTTTTCTTTTTCCTTACTTTTGTTAGTTGTATCTGCTACCCACTCTCTGTTGAGAAAAGGTGTTCCGTTGGCTTTCTCCCTTGTTATTTACTGTGCTTGATTTTATTTAATCTTTACATTGCTTGATTTGCCAGTTAAATTATTGAGTAACTTCTGAGGTATGTTGAAAGATTGAAGTGTCCTGGAGAATTCTTGTGGTTTATATGTCTTCCTCCACCCTGCTGTGTTATTTGTGGTGCTATACGTAAATTGTTTGATGTAGAGAATTGACTCAGTATGAGCAGGTAGTTTCTCCAAAGGCAGCCCTTATGGCTAGTATTGAAGGTGAAGCATTTGAAACTGCATCATGGACTTACCATCACCTGTCAAAATGTTGTATTTGGCTTACAGCATTAGAAATGCTCAGGGGAACCGAAGGCGTTTATTGTGGTTCTTTCTCAAGCAGGCTATGATGATTTTATTCCCCCTATAGTTCTGTAAATGAGATTTTTTACTCCACACACACCTCAAAATATCAATTTCTAAAATTGGATTCTTCCACTGAACCCTAAAATAAATACATCTAAAGTGTTTTCTTCATCTTTATTTGGTAGGGGAAAGTGATGCTTTTGCCATCCAGATCTATATAAACTCCATTCAAGGAAATATTTAATACTGTGGAATAATTCGTTCATTTGTTCATTCTTTGATGCATTCATTAAGCCATTCATACACTAGTTCAATCAACCAGTATTTATTGTGCTCTTTGGTGTGTCAGGTGAGGACACTGAAGGAAGTTCAACTTAAGATTCATTCATCAGCAGACAAGTGGGGATTGCTCTCCATTCTGTTACAAGTTGAAGGTACCTTCTAGCTGTACCAAGGGCTGTTTTTCTCCTCTCTCTAAGTGATAATTCCAGATTGTTGGTTGGTTTTGAAAGAAAGCAATGTTGCTATGGATTCTGCTGCTAACGTTTTTCTCCTTTGAAGTATCCTTGAAATTTACTTATTTGCCTCTTGCTGGTCAATCCAAAGGTTTAATTGAAGAAGTGCTCCACTTTATTTTATGCAAAAGATGACCTTGAGAAATTATACTCTGTGGAGGGCTTTGCATCTGTGCTTTCCTTACAGGACAGGCTTTTGGCTCTGGGGACACTGGGTTTGCAGAGCAAGGTCTCTAGAATTTTTAGACCTAGAAGGGACCTTACAGGTTTTCTAGTTGAATCCATTTCATTTTGGAGATGTGGAAATAGAAGCTCAGATACGTCGAGTGTCCTACCCAAGTGACTGAGCAAGGCCAATTCTGGATTTAGGATACATTCCAGAACATGAGTCCCAAGACCTGTGTCCAGGAGAAGTTAGAGGCTACGAGCTCAGGTTCTGGTGTCTCGAGTTCTGGCCTCACCTCTTGCTAGCTGCGTGACAACTTTTTCACTCTCTTTGTATGCCAGTTCCTGGAAAATGCAAATAATAATTGGGTTGCTGTAGAGATTCAATGAAATCATGCAAGTAGGGGCACAGTACCTGGCACAAGTAAGCCCTCAGTTAGTGTTGATATTATTGTATGGTACTAAAAATCCAGGAGCATGAAATAGGAGGACATAGGCAAGGTTGCTGTTTATTTTAGGCACTTTCCCAGGTACTGGGCAAGTGCCTGGTATATTTTGAGCTCTCAATCAAGATTTGTTGAATTAATCATTTCCATATATGTATTTACTAACTCTAATAAAGGAAAAATGATACTAGGAAGGGGGAAATTCGTGCTGCTTAAAGCAAGAGGGTTGAGGAGTACTCTACTTTTTTAGGAAAACCAGATTGTTTTAAAACAAAATTTCTGTAAATAATAATTAATATTTAACAAAATGTCTGAGCTGTTTATTCCATTCTGTGAAATGTCATTTAGATCTAAACAGTCGTGATTGTTGTGGATAACACCACTGTGAGCTCTGCCTTTAAACAGGGCCAGAATCAAAACGTCATCCCTGCTCCTGCTTCTCTCACTAGCGAGAAGACCAGGCCCCTCGCTAGTGACTAGATGACTCCAGGGCCCTCTCTCTTGTCCTTCTGCTTCTGCTCCTGACCATCTGTTGTCCACTCTCAGCCCTGCAGCCAGAGGGTTCCTTTTAAACCCGAGTCCCATGCTGTCTCTCCCATGGCTCCGTCTCACCGGGTGGCCCTGCCAAGCCCCCCTGGTGACCCTCGAGGCCCGGCAGGACCAGGCCCCGTTGCTGCTTCTGGCCCTCACCACCTGCCACTCTCCCCTTTGCTTTTTGCTCTCGCCACACAGGTTTGCAGCTTATTCTTCCACATCGCACCCCAGGGCCTTTGCATTTGCTGTTTCTCCCTCTATGAAAGCTCCTTCCTTGAGATACCACGTGACTAACTTTCTCATTTTTCTTTAGGTATCTCCTCAAATGCTCTTAGAAAAGCCTTTTCTGTCCCCCGGTTGGAAATAGCATTTGCATTCTCCACCTAGGACTACCTACTCTGCTTACCCAGCTTTATTATTTTCTTTATGTTACATATTTTTTATTTGATTTCTATCTGTATCTCTACACTAGAAGATAACTTTTACTTTGTTCCCTGCCATATTCCCAACACCTGGGAGAGTAGCACATAGAGTGCATCCAATTAACAGTTGTTGATTAAACGAATCAGTGGCCACTTCAGTGTTCATATGTTTCATGCTGTCTTTCGAAGGTTACTATAAAGATGAACTGGATTTATCTTGGCAGCATTTTAAGAATGCCTTTCTCTGAATACACATTTTCAGTCTCTCATTTTTAAAGAAAAATCAATAAAACAAGAGGCAAAACTGAGGCCTATTTGAAGACCTTGTGCGGTACAAAACAAGACAAGTGAGCATAATGCCAAGCTTTTACAAGCTAATACAATAAATCAGCCAAAAGATAAGAGGATATAAGCAATGTGAAATGTATACATGGTTTCATACAGATGTGGAATTGTTGACACCAGTGCTTTCATGTCCAACTCGGTGTTGCAGAAATCTCTCAGGATAGTGGTAAGAGCAGACATTTTCTTTTAAAATGAAAACAGCCCCCCTTTGAAGACTCAATTCCTTTCCATTTAATTGTGTGCAGTGTGGTTATAGGATAAGAGAAGTGTGTAAGGAATTGTCAGTCCACACTCATCTCTTTGTTTATCCAAGTTAATGGAGTGGAGTGTATTCTAGGTCATTTTGAAACAGCGAACAACCAGTACATCATTCATATCTCACCCTGGAATGTGTTCTGGTGGTTACATTTAAATGTGAGTGTTCTTGGTATCGTTATGATTCTCAATAATCCAAAGAAAATAAGGGAGCCACTTTGGAGACCCAGCTTTGTAGGAATTAGAAACATGTCAGACTTTCTTCTTCTCCAGGCCCTTTCCAGAGCAAACGGAGGCCTCACGTAGGAAGTGACACAGGGCACCTGCCATGCTGACCCAAGACCTTGAGCTTTCCTTTTACCTGGTGTGTTTAGTGTACCTTATTTGGAGATGTAAATAAGTGTCTGGTTGAAATGCCTATTATTGGCTGTAAGCTTCAAAGGCAATAGAAAACCAAATAAGAGATAAGAGGTGCTAAATATACCCAAAAGTGGACCAGATTATCTACTCAGCTTAATCAGGCCAATAATTTTTTTTTAAATGTTTTTGTTGTTGTTTCAATTTGCAGATAACCCAAAAGGCAGATGATTCACCCACATCTAACAGGGAGCGTGCCCTTTGAACAAAGTGTCTAGGCTCACCGATTGCACTTCCCCAGCCATTTGCCTAAATATAAATAAAGCCATAGAGATTGACCAGCTTCCACAGAGGAGACAGAAAAGAAAACCCATCTTCTAACATGGTTTGGGTACTGTTGGTTGTCACAAATTTGAATATTACGTGTAGCTGAAAAAATCCTTAGCTTTAAAAAATTGGAAATGGTCTTCCTTCACAGCCATCATGCTGTTTTGCTTTTATGTGGAAATGGGGGTTCTAGTGTAATTACATTTATGAATCACTGTTGACAACTCAGAGCCTTTAGCTGTGCTCTCTTTGCCATAGCAGAGTTGTTCTCCAGCTTTCTAACCAATCCACACACTGCTACATTGTGTTCCCTGCTTGGATTGCCATTTTCTTTAAGTTTTGCTGTGTTCCTGGATGGCGGGCTCTCTCTGTAATACAGCCAACAATTGAGGCTGAAATTTAATTTTAATTATTGTCAGATTGCAGAAATAGGCCTGCCATGTGCTCATCGTCCCCATGGGGAAGTGGAGGAGTGTCTGAAATGAGAAATGAGCCGGCTGCTGGCGATGGTCATGAAGGATGTGTCTGCAAACAGGGATGATATGAAAGGAGGGCACTCTCAGTGCCTTATATAATGAAGGACGTGATTTATGGGCTCCCAGGAAACCACAGGAAGGAACAAAATTGCCATGTGGACCCAAGGGGTTTTGTTTAGAGTGAGGGCTTCTGTCTGATCGAAGGCCTCATGTTGTTGGGTAGAAATTTAATATTTGACTGAGTAGACTTTGAAATCTTAAATATGTGATATGATCTCAAAGAAGCCAGTGTACTTCTGAGGGAAGGATATCGAGCCATTTCCCTCTCTTTTGGGAAGGTCTGTGTTAAGTGGCATTGACCCTTGAATGGCTTCCCAGTATACAAGTGACTGGAAGACTTTTTCTAGACTGTGAAGTCCTGGAGGGCCTTACATAGATTGTTTTATTCTTTTTCTCATGTACACTTTCATTCAATGTGATTATTGCCCATGTTCACACTCAGTTAGTGTTAAGAGAATAAAACGGTGAAAAAGCCATGCAAGGTTCTGGCGACTTACAGTCCAGTGGGAGAGGCAGACATTAGTTCATAATCACAGTAACAAGAATATAATAACAAATGGAAATAAAACCTTTGAAGAAGAGAGAAAGCTGGTGCTGTGAGGGTGTTGACCCAGTTGTGAAAGGTCAAGGAAGGCTTCTCTGAGGAAGTGAGAGTTGAAAGGAGAGAGGGTGTTACATGGGGTAAAGGGAGAAGGAGAAGAGTCACACTGTGGGCAGAGCACATGCAAGGCCCTGTGGAGGAGGGAACAGGCCGCTCTGAAGGTGAGTGTGGCTGGTAGGTGGTAGGCGATGAGACTGGTGTAGTCAGCAGGAACCAGACTGTGTAGCGCCTCAAAGACTGTCCTTAAGATTTGGGTCTTTGTCCCAAGAGCAGCAGAGCCACTGGGGGGACTAAGCAAGGGTGTGGTTTGTGTTTTGAGAAAATTCCTCTGGCTGCAGAGTGGAGAAAGCCTCAGAGGAGGCCAATATTGGATGTGACGATCAAGAGGAGGCTGCTTCAGTTTCCCAGTGAGAGGTGAGGGTGGCCTGGACTTGCCTTGCCGTGGAGCAGATGTGTTTGAGGAACATGTGTGTGGCTTTGTATCTTTACTGTCTGGTCTTGGGTGGGGACTTAGTAAACATTTCCCTTTTCATGAGAGATTAGGAGACTTAATCCCTGCTCTTTAAAAATCCCAGTTTTATTTTGACTTCTGTCATTGTGTAATTCTCCAACCTTGTACCTGTTGCTTCACCTCTCTAGGCCTCAGCTTCCACATCTATAAAAGAATGTAGTCAGATTACTTGACCCCAGACATCCTTTGAAGTGCTAAAATTCTCTGTCCATGATGTCCGAAAGTTTCTCGAGTAGATGATTAGAAGTCAAATAAATATGTTGATTAGTAATGGGAGACCACTATCTATGTTTTTTCATGTAACCACCTTGTTTCAAGTCCTAGGATGGTGGGAGAAGACATAAGCAGTTAGAGGGCATCAGTGTGTACATGCCATTTCTCATTATGGCAAATACAAGACTATTCTTTAATTAGGATCCCTTTTAAAGCATACCAGATGTGATTCACTAGAAAAACAAAACAAAACCCTCCATATGAGTAGGAGTGAAAGCAGGGACTCTAATGAAGCAGCCCAGTGTACACAGCCCAAATGATGTGGGAAAAGCTAGAGGAGGTTTTGCTAAGGGGGTTCATTTGACTCTTGTGTCCTATGATTTTGGAATCCTTTGTCAGCAGTTGTAGCAGGCACGCTCAGCTGCAACCACAAACATTTTCCAGTGGAGGAGTGTTGATAACATTTTCATAGACCTAAAAAAAAAAAAAAAGAAATCTCATGACAGGGCCAAGGGAAGGCAAGAGGTATAATTTGCTGGTCAGCCTTGGTCAGCTGCCCACAGCAGCCTCGGCTTGAGTGAGTCTATGTGAGTGCACTTTGGCGTGAAGATTCCTGGGGAGGCCACGATTCGGCCTAGGCCTCATAAAGGAGACACAAATTAGAACAAGAGCACACTGTTGACCTTCAGACTGCCAGCAAACGGCTTTCTTTGTGCCATGGCGTCCAGTGAAATAATCTTGATAAAAGCTTTCTGTTTAGCCATTGGAACAAGAGCAGGGATTTGGGAAAAGTGTATTTCCCCACCCTCCTTGAAATTGGTTTGATGTTGACTTAATGATAACTGTTCAGAAGATCTGGGTTGGTGGGGTGGGGGGAGGGGCTGTGGAATGAAGAGGCTCTTAGGTGGTTCCAGGTTATTCAGAGTTTGTGGTACATCTCTCACACTTAGAGGACACACTGCTCCCACACCCTGCTCCCTCTCTCCTCACCCCTTGTAAATTCTCAGATGGACAAGGAGGGCATTTGTGCTTCCTTTTGATTCCCCCATTTCAAGCTGTGGATTAGAAACTGTGTTTTTGAATTTGTATCCAATTAGCCAGAGGACACCCTATTTTTTTTTTAGTGCCCTCTGTCCCTGTGTATGGGTTTTGTGAGCCACTTGAGAGCTATTATAAATGTATAAGAGCTGCTGCTGCTTACATTGGAGACATTCAGAAAAGAAAGAATAAAAAAAGATTTAAAATCAAAAACCTTCAGAAGAGAGGAAGAAGAGTCTGAGGCACATTTTCCAGTTGTGGGGGGAGCGTGGGGGTGTGACTGGCTGTCAGGAGCATCTGGGCCAAGCGCAGCCTCAGCGAGGGTGTCCTCCACTTCTTGGCCCCTGCACTGCTGCACACCCCCTCTCCAAGGCCCAGCAGATCTAGACCCCTGTGACTCCTCTCTGCCCAGCCTCACATACTCTGCAAACATGGGCGTCCATTAAAGAGGGCTGATCATAGCCCTCTTCTGCAAACGAGTCAAGAAAGGGAAACCCAGATCTGGAGAACTGTCTGGAGCCCCTGCTTCAGTCCCTGCCCCACACCCTCTCTGGTCTCAGTTTTTTCTGCTTTCCCTACCAGGAAGAGTGTTTCCTTTTGCATGTTTTTGCATAGGCATTCTAGGATTTAAATATTGAAGTTTTTGAAGAGCTCGTTTAGTTTGTCCCAAACCCAGATGACAGGATTGGCCTCCATTCTGTTCCAGGCCTGCCTTTCTAGATGATCTGGGGCCATCCCTTGACTTCCCCAAGGTGAGATGACCCCTCAGAGTTGATGCCCAGGCTCCCGGACGGAAGGCTCAGGAGGGGGAGGTGCCACCTGGCACTGATCGCCACTTCGTTACTGAGGAACCCTGAGCTGCCCACTCCGTGCAGCAGCTCCTCTTGCCCGCAGAGCGTGCCTAGGGAGCAGCTGTCCTCAGACCTGTTTCACAGGAACTCGAGGCTCAGAAAGGTTAATAAAACCTGATCAAAGTCATCTAGTCAAGGAGAGGCTGAGGTGGTTTTTCCTCCAAGCTTCAGTGACTCCCACAGGGTCTCTCCTGACCGTGAGCCTCCTCTTTTCCTGCAGCAGGGGCCAGAGGTGCTGGGTTTCCATGGTGCTGCCTTTTTCATCGTGAGCCCAGAGGCTGCTCACAAAGGACATCTTCTCTGTCCTTAGTGGCCTCTTAGCAAGAGAAGCCATGGCTCAGCCCTGCCTTCCCGCTGGTCATTGCCAGGTTCAGAACAGGGAATGAGCAGAGGGTGTTGCTTTTGCTTCAGCCCCCACCATCTGTTAGGGTGCTGGAGAGAACTTTAATAACATAAATCACATTACACCCCTTAGTCAAAAGCTCCAGGGACTTGAGGGGAGCTGTCAGGGATTATATGAATATGAATTGGAAAAAAGTTACGTCCTTATTTTCACCACCCTCCAATTGAAATGTACGTTTCCTTTCATTATAAAGGATGGCAACAAACCACAGCAGTAGCAGCTGTGACTTTGTCACCAAAAGAGTGCACCAATATTTTCTTTTCACATTACACTGGTTGCATGTATCTCAAAATGTCATGTATGCCCATGATTATTCAAAAATATGGTACTTATTTAGACTTACCACTGTATCCCGTTGTTTAATGCATGAACAAAGAAACCAAATATTACCATATGACAAATTAGTTTTTCAATATTTCGATAACTCTGTTTCAATATAATTGTTTTCCTTAGTCATGCAGCAAAGTGGGGTGGGGGGAGAGTGACAGGAACAGTCTGCTCAGGTACAGGCAACCAGTGGGGGGTGCATTGGCTAAAGAATTTCAAAACAGTAATAAAATTGACTTAAAGTCCATCTGCTTATTACCACTAGATGCTGGCAATTCTGAATAATATTAGTAATGGAATATTCCTCCCTGCCGGGACAGACCACTCCCACCACCCTGCCAGCTCTTCAGCCTGCCTTGGTCTTTCTTAATCCTAAAATTTTGTTTTATTTTTTGGCATTCAAAAATTTTTGTAAAAGTCCATAGGCTTCTGCAGACTGCCCAGGGAGCCCATGGCACAGAAACAATTAAGAATCCTTGACTTAGAATAAAATATAGATACACTTCCCTTGGCTTGTTGGACCGTGAATACTTTTACTCCTGGCCACC
>PVKY010013150.1:0-11134 GCA_004027775.1 Bradypus variegatus | reverse complement strand
GGGGCCTTTTACAGAGTTGAGAGCAGTGACTTAATTTTTCAGTCACAGGCACCCCCTTTTTCTTCTATCTTTCCTACAAAGAGCCTAAGTTTTGGGAAGACCCTATTAAACAAACTGCACAGTTATAATTAACTTGCTTTCCCAGTTTTTAGTTATCCAAGAAACAGGAAACTACATCTCAGGGCCCCTGACCGGGCTGAGGTAGCCTGAGTTGTCACATGGAGTGGGCTTGGTTACAACAGAAATGGAGAGACGCTCGGGGCGGGCACTCCGGCAAGGAGCCCAGCGCACAGGGCGGCCGTTCCAGCTGCTTGCTGCGCCTGCCCCCACTGTGACACGGGCCTGGGCACGAGGACCCATGGGAACATCTGTGCATCATTGCTCACGTTCTGAGCCCTTCGACCAAGGCGAGGAGGGGAAACAGGGTTAAAGAGGCCAAGTGCAGGCTTGTGGGTTTTCATTTGTTTGTCCCGAGCTGTATTGATGGTAAAACAAAAACAAGCAAAAAATGACAATAACGAAAGCTTTAAAACAGGAAAACACCAATAGTAACCCCACAACCACAGTTTTCCTTTTCATCCACATTTCCTTCCCTCTTCATCCACACACACATCATTCCAATTTTACTGCCTGTTTGTCTCCATCAATATTGCATCATGAACCGTTTTTAACATCGCTACATAGCAATGCACCTTCGTGTGGCCAAACCATCCCCTGCTGGGCTGTTCCCCTGTGGTTGGAGGTTGTTTCTTTCCAAGGTCGTTCCACCTTTCAAGACCAGGTGGCAAAGGGCATCTTTAGGTGCACGCTGTGTGAGCCCCACAGGGCAGCACTTGGCTCACTCATGCGCCATCCCCAGAACACGTCTCAGCGCCCGACATACAGTTTGTCTCCAGAAGTGTCTGCTGAGTGAATGAATGACTTCAGGCTGCACAGCAGTGATAAGGGACTGCCAGTCCCAGGTGGAAGGCTCTTAGCGGGTGCCCAGTACGTGCTGGTTGCTGGACATGCCTGCCATGCGCTGCGTGCTAGCCATCGTCATGCCTGCATCTTTATTTCATTTTATTGCTTCATCTCCACTGCCCTCTCAAGTGAGTTTGATCAGCCTCATTTTACCAGGAAGGAAACTGAGACAAAATTAGCTAAATGATCTGATCTTGTTAATTCTGAATCCACTCCCCAACCCCCCACGGTGCCAGTCTGAAGCCACCGGTATGTCCCAAGCCACATGGGCAAGCCCCAAGTCGCCAGGCCCTTGGGCTGCCTACCAAGCCCACTGGGACACGTGATCTCTGTGGCTCTACGTTCTCCCCTCCCACCCACAATTCTCCCACCTGAGCCCCCCTTTCTGTGGTGCTCACACACGCCTACCGTAGCGGCTGCTTCTGTGCTCTGTCCCGGGCCCTGCCTTTATGGAGACACTTGGTGGGGGGGCAGCCAGTGCCTGATCCAGGTATCTGAACCCACTCCTGACTCCCGCGGTGGGAGCTGAACCCACCCCTGACTCCCGCGGTGGCAGCTGAACCCACCCCTGACTCCCGCGGTGGTAGCTGAACCCACCCCTGACTGCCGCGGTTGAGCCCAGGCAGCGGTGCAGAGAGAGCCGGTGCGGCTGGATTCCCGCAGCCTTTGAGATGGGCTTTTGATCGCCTTTTTGATTGGAATGGACTGAGGTGGGCTGGGGCAGGGGTGTGAGAACGCTGGATCTTTCGCTGACATCACGAAAGGAAAGGTAAAAGTGGAAATAACATTTGCTCCGTATGATCTGCATGTCAGAAGTCAAGGGATCGCCTCCGCCAGTGAAGGCCGCGTGGCCTGATAAATGGACACCAGCTCTCCTCCGCCTCAGCTGTGGTGACAGCGCAGGTAGGGGCTGTGTCCCCACGTAGGGGCCTCTCGCAAATTCAGAGGCCGATCGGCTGGTCTGCCCCGGCCCTTCACGTTTACCAGGGTGCAAAGCACGGACAGCCACATGCGGTCTCCCGACGTCATCAGGGAGGAGTGGAAACGAGGGGGACCCTTCCCCCAGAAGGCCGTGCCCCTCACCTGTCTGCTGCACTCCCACTGACCCTGCAAGACCCAGGACAAGGGTTTCTCCTTCTCTGAGTAGTTCTCTCCCCGGACTCCCTAAAAGGGCTCACGGACTCCCCGTTGCCTGTACCCTCCCCTTGCAGGCCCATTACACCCCATGCTCTGGCCTGAAAACATGGGCTCGTGGGCCTGTCCCAGGGGGAGGCCTCAGTTTCCCCATCTGTAAGTGCAAAGACCAGACTAGAACTCTCTAATTCTGGCATCCGGTTCTATTTTTCCCTGAGGGCTGTGGAAGAAGAGAAGGGAAGGGGAGGGGAGAGGGACGGGGAAGAGGAGGAGTGAGGAAGGGGAAGGAGGGAAGAGGGGAGGGAAGAGGAGGAGGGAGGCAGGAAGGAGGAGGGGGAGGGGAGGGAAGAACAGTTCTGGGTGGGGTTTAGGAACGGGCAGAGGGACAGAAGCCTGGAAAGAGCAGGTAAAAGACAGAAGAGAAAGTTCTCAGAATCTCCTGGTAATACCCTCAAGATTCTGTTATCCACCCCAGGGGTAAAAAAATACCACACAGAATAAGCTCCAGCCCACCCCAGATACTCTAACAGTCATTGTCTAGCCTGATTTCCAGGCAGTGGAGGGAGCTGGTGGCCGGCACCTGTATCTTAAAAGCTGCCAGCTCACAGCTCCGCAAAGCCTCTTGCCTAAAGCCCTCCTCTGCCAGGCGCCCACAGAGCAGCTGTCCAGAAGACCCCCAGCTGGGGACGAGGGGCGTCCCAGGGCCGAGCAGCCCCGCGTGTAACTGGGACTGGGAAGCACACCTGGAGAGCAGGTGGGGCCAGCAGCTGGCAGGATGCCCCGGCACCTGTGGGTGCTCACCTGCCACAGCCCTCAGCCAGACACACCGAGAGGGCACCCCTGGGTGAGCCGGATCGGGGCTGGGCCTCACCCGCAGCTCACTTGGCCCCACTGCCCAGTCACCACACGAGCACCCTGTGTGCAGCGGGCACCGTGGGGAGCCGGGGTTGGGAGTCACACAGGGCAAACTGCAGGTGAGACAAGCAGGAGGCAGTGAGGTCCACGCTGTGGACAAGAAGGTGCAAGAAGAGGACTCGGCCAGACCTCCATGTCCCATGCCACCCGGAGGCTTCGATGCGGCAGCCGCCCTCTGCCACCTGCCAGCTCTGCAGACAGGTGGGTCAGACCCTCTCTGGAGCTCAGTGCCTACGAAGGTAAATGCGACGCGTGCAAATATGAGGACGGGAACCGGGGTTCCCATGTATAAAACCCCGGGCACCCCTCTTGGGAGGGAGGAGAGGCTGAAGCTTTCCCATGACCCCGGCCACTCCTGGCAGGGAGCATGCCCTGGGGGCAGGTGCCCACCTGTCCTGTCCGGGCGGCTGCCGGGCCGGGGGCCCCCGTGGAGCCGGGAAGACGGGCGGGCAGCAGCCCCCCCAGCCTGCTCCAGTCTGTTTCCCTGCCCCTCAGCGTCTGCGGGCAGAGATAAATTAATGGCGATCAACAAGGAAACTTCAGCGTGCTGATGAAGTGGGTGGAGGACAACTTCTATTTTTAACTGGCCCAATTTCTCAGTCACACCACGTGTCCCCTATTGTCTTGGTTGAGAATTGGGAGAGAAAGAAATTGGGCCATTTTTTTTTAATTGGGTAAGGTGATGAACTTTCCAGTTGCTTGTCTATTTCCTCTTTCATTTGAAATTCACTAGGTAATCTTCTAGAAAACAGTCTTCTTACTACCTCAGTGCTCTACGTAAAGAAACTGAAAGCTCTCAAATGACCTTCTGAGCCTCCCGCCTAAAGTTCTGAACTAAGTAGGAAGTTGCTTTGGAGGAAATGTCCATGTTCTAGATTCATTTAACCCCAGGGTTTGTAGGAAGTGTTTTGGTTTGGAGATGGGGACACTGAAATGTCCACAGTATAAAGCAGCATCTGGCTTGGGCTGGGCAGTGCCGTCGGGGGACAGTGAGAATACCCACGGGAGCCGGCCACGAGGCCCCGCGCTGCCTTTCTCTGCGGGGTGGCCTGGCTCGGACACGTCTCAGCACACACATGCTTCAGGGCCCTTCCCGTGGGATGCCGTCGCCCCAGTCTGCGTGCATGAGGCTCTCTGGGGCACCTTTCCGTGTCCTGGAGGAGAGGCACAACCCCTGGCCCTCCGGTTACCATGACAGAAACCCAAGGGGATTCCTTAAAATGGGCCAGTCTGGGCACGTCGGCGTAACCACCCGGGACTCAGAGCCACCCAAATTCAGCATCTGCTGAACTGCGACGCCTGGATGCCCCTGTCAGGAGGTTGAGGTCTGGGGAAACACCCCTCTGGCATATGAATCAGTCCCCAATTCTGGATCTACTCTTGGCCCCCTGTGGTTCCCAAAGTGTGTACCCTGGTGCCTGGGGGACCCACAGCACATTCACCGGGGCACGGAGGAGTGTTCTGCATTTGGGGGCAGAATGTGACATCTCTGGGACAACACACAAACTGGAAATGTCGACGTTCGCTGTTTCAGCTTTGAACCACGTCACATTCCTTTCAATGACATCATTATCTTTTCAAAGCTGGGTTTTGGTGGCTGCAATGATAAATGAGCACAAACCGTGTGAAAAATCAGCATGGGATAGGAAACGATTCGAGAAATTGAGCAGGGCCCAACAGGCTCACGCATCCTTTTAAAGTAATTGTAGTTATATAAAAATGATTTCTTTCAATTCATGGGTATTATTTTTTCAAATGGCTTATTTGTTTGGGCATAAATACTTATTAAGTTGTTTGGATCCGACTACTTAATAAACTGGACTGTGGGTGTGTTTTTGGCTTTGAGGGGCTGTGAACTAAAGAAGTTGGGGAGGCCTCTGGTTTAAGCCAATGGTATTAGAGCACAATGGAAATGATGATGAAAATGTGGCAGAGAACATTTTCCCAAAAAGGCCACTGCTATGTCTCTGTTTTTCTAGATCCTCGCCTCTCCTCTCTTCAGAAGGCCTGATTTAATCTCCCTCCCTTTGAACATGAGCCAGGCTTGGCAGAGGGGACGCTGGGTCAAAAGACAAGTCACCCTAGCCTGGACCCAGCCCCCCTGGTCTCGGGGAGCCCGGGGATCCCACGCGGACAGTCTACAGGGAGCAGCTCGGGTCGGGGGGAAGTGGGGCCCCCGGCCAGTGGCCGTGCCCCCTCCAGGCCTGGGACTGAAAAAGCCCTGGGCCTTCGCATCTTCCAGCTGAGACCCCAGGCCTGGGGGCAGGAGCAAGCCGTCCTTCCTGTGCCCTGACAGTCCCTGACCCAAAGAGTGCGTGAGTGTCATAAACGGTTTCTGCGTCAAGCCTCGAAACTTGGGGGTAGTTTGTTAGGCAGCATTAGATACCAGAACACGCGTGACAGATACTGATGGCTCTCAGGCCCAGGGACCGTGGGCCTCTGCAGCCCCTCTCCGGAGCTCCCATCGTGCGACCGCAGAGAGAGCCGCCCCTCCCACAGAGCATCTCCCGTGTGAGGCATCTCCAGCCCCCCGGCCACTGATGCCTGGACCGGGGGTCATTCCCCGAACAAATTGAGCCAAACCGTGTCCCTTCCCCAGAATCTGGAATTGAGCGAGGAAAAGAGAGGGGCTTGGGGACAGCCATGTCTTCTGCCACGTGCACTGGCAGATGGAGGGGGCAACTTTCCAGGGAAAGAGAAAGAAACAGAAGGCAGAGGGGAGATGGAGAGAAGAAAATGCCACCCAGGCTTCCTGGGAATGGCGATTCTGGGTCCCAGTCTGCCCTGAGGCTGGAGGCCCACAGACCCCCGCTGAACTCCCACACACATTAGAATCTTCTGCCCACCCCTTTGCTTGCTTAAGTTAGTTCAAGTTCGTTTCTGTCACTTCAGGGTGAGCCTCACAACCACCCAGCACTTCCCAGCCCAAGAGGCCTTTTACCCGCATGGGCTTGCAAGACCCTGACCAAAACTCTGTGAGATGTATACAAGACCCTCATTCGGGAGAAGAGGAGGCAGAGGTTCTGGAACAGCCATGTGGCCCAAGGTCATAGCCAGAGCCCACGCTGAACCAGAGCTGTCCCCAGGTGCCAGGTCTCCACCCGGTGGGCATGGGGGCACGCCATCCAATTCACCATTGGAAGCCAGGTCTGCGTCCACAGCCTCTGCCTGATGCCGGGCAGGGCTCAGGGTGACCAGGGCTCCAGCCAGTCCTCAGGGCCGGACCTCAGTCCAGGGGGCCCTGCCCAGTCAGGGGGTGCTCCAGAGAAGCTCCGGGGCTGTGGGGGAGAAGCCGCCCAGAGGATGGAGCAGGAGGCTGGGGAGAGTTGGGCGAGCAGGAGAGGGGTCAGTCCTCCAAAAGTCCCCTTCTCTTCCTGAGGGTCTTCTCTCCATGTTTTTTAGGAACAAGAACTCTGAACTTGCAATCCTCGAGTCTCACAAAAATTCTGGTCCATCCTCCATCTGGGACAAGATCTCAGCCACACGTGATGCCAAGTTCTCCTGCCCTTGAACAAAAGGTCGATGGAAAGACATTATCTGGGTTCAAGCCCTGGCTTGGCATGTAGTCGCTTTGTCGCCTTAACTATCAGTCCCTTTACGTTTCTAAGTCTCAGCTTCCTCATCCATCGTCCTCCATGGAGACGTTGTGGAGCTCAGAGAAAAGCTGACTGGCGTGCCCAGCGTGAGGCCTGGGACACAGCAGACGCGTGGTAAATTGTAGCAGGTAAATACTCCCAACTGGACAAACCCCTCTGCTCGCTGGACAGTTCTGGGGTTGGAAACGCTGTCATCTCTGCCGTGGACCTGGTCTGTCCCTCCAGGGCCACCAGAAGGTGGGCAGCCCTGTCCCCCTGGCCGCCCTCCAGCCAGGCCTCCTCCTGCCGCCACCCCCCAGCGAGTTTTCTGGAGGCACAGGGGGCCCGCGTGCACTGGGAGCCACGGACACTGGGAGACTTGTTCCCATGATACGTCCCCTTTGAGTCCGCTCAGCTGCTTCCGTCAGTGTAGCCCGCCGATAAGATGCTGCGAGTCAGAGCGTTTGGCCAGGCAGAAATCTGCTACAAGGGCCTCATACATTCCCGGTGCTCACATCCTCCAAAAGGCAACTCCAGATCTCCCTGTCCTCCCACCCGCCCCCGGCCTTCCACGCCCAGCCTGGCCGCTGCACATCGGAAGCCGAAGGGAGAAGGACCAATTATGCCACTGCAATTTAGCCACTGTATTGACCAAACGCAGAGTTAATTCCCAGAAAGCATTCAGGCCTGGGATGGGGCGGGCGGCGGGGAGGGAGGGCCGGCTGCAGAGCTGGGTGACAGGCCCCTGCTTTCAGCCGCGTCTGACCTAGTTTAATGAAATCAGGTCATCTGAGAGCTCTTCATTACCCTCAGACTAAACAGGACCCAGCAGAGCAGCCAGTGGCCCCGGCCCGGCCGAATTCTGCTTATTCACATTATGACATTTTGATGTTGGGTCTTAATGCGTGTTGACTCAGGGCCGGGCCCCTCCGAATGTAGCAAACAGCCTGATGAGGGCAGGAGAGTAAACAAGGGGACAAATTCTAAAAGCAGTGCAAATACTCCAGGCCCATAGCCTGCATCCCCGAGAAAACCAGCAGACAAAGGGCATTGCGAGAGCCTGAGACAATTATAGCCGATGGATGGATGGTTGGGGCTCCCTGTCACCCTCTGCCTCCTCAGATGGCACCTGCGGCTTCAGCAGATCTTTGGGCCAGGGATGGGGTCAGAGAGAAATGAAATTGTCACTCAGGGACAGTCTGGAGGTTTCAAGGGCAAATGGCTCTCCTGCAACAATTGTAGAGGACGGGGCAGTTACCTTAGGAGCCAGCCCTGTGGGCTGGCGGTGGCTATATTTGACCTATGCCCGATCTGCATTGTCACGAAACCCAAGTCTGTGGCTGTGAGGCTGGAAATGGACCTTTGTCTCTCTGTGGATGCTCATTAATTAAAAGAATATCTATGGCAGTGAACGGTACATGTGTGCCCCCCACCTACTCCTGCCCCCACCACCGCAGACGGCCGGCTTTCTCCAGTTATACACACAATATAAATGCTCCAGCGCCGAGACACCCACGGGCTGTGGGTTGGGACCATGTTGGCAGTGGCAGCATTTTTAACCCTAGATGGCGTTAACAAGGGGCCCAGACAGGTGTCGGCTGAGAACCGGAGAAAGGAGGGTACCCCCGAACCCGCCAGCTACTTCCAAATCCCAAGTCTGGTCGAGGCCTAGGGTCTCCCAATGTGGTGCGTTTGTTCTGGATTTGGCTAAAGGAGCACTGGCTTCTGCCCGCCCAGCAGTGGCCCAAGGTAGAAAAATCTCCTCACCTTCCCTCTGCAAGGCTGGTCCCCGAGGAAACCTTGTTCCTTGTCTACTGCCTAAAATTTACGGGCCCAGTCCCTGTTAAGACGTGGCTGATGAGTGCATGAATGTAGATGGAGAAACTTAAAATATTGACACGTGGGTGACTGTGGAAGAGGGTTGTCCCTTCCCTGGGTTTTAGATGTTCCACGTATGCAACAAGTAGGTGCGAGCATATAATCTCTAACAGCTTTCTAGAAAGGTCATCCAATGTTAGAATCCCAATGTTAGAGTCCAGTGCTATTCTCTGCCCAGGCCCCTGGGGCACCGGGCTCAGAGCACCCCTGACCTTGGCTCCCGTAACCCCAGGCCCCAGTGGGAGCTCACTCCTGCTCTCATAATTTGATGCCAGTATGTGGCCTGGATCTATTGTGTCCCTGAATGATTAGCAAACGTGGCTGGAAATAGGAGAGAACCAGTTTCCTTCCCAAGGTCAGGGCCTCCACACCGTCTGTGAACCCTTCCAGAGCCAAGAGCTCACCACAGGGAAGGGAAGGCAGGGGACTGCCTCTGGCTGGCATGGGAGCCGGAAATGGACTTACCATGGACAGAAGCAAGATCCTGCCAGCAGAGCCACTGCCAAGATTCTGGTTTTAATGGTCAGTACTATTCAATCTGGAAGATGTCAGGATCGAGTTTCTTGTTGTATCAGCATTCGATAATACATCTTGAGCACCCATGTCTACAGCGAGGCAATTGGTTTGATGAGGATTGACTTGTACTTAAGTGCTTACAATTCCAGAATGGTGATTATCTGGATGTGCATCCTAATTTATAAGAACTCCAGAGAGTTTGATGGGATGTAAATCTGAGTCTGTCTAAGGGAGTCTCTGAAAGAGCATCTCTAATCAAAGGGGCAGAAAAGCACACTGCTGAAAGAAAAACCAAAGAGGTGTGGTCCAGTGGTTCTCACACATTTATCCACAGAACTTTTTTTTTTTAAATAAAAGCTTACCTGAAAATCAAATATATAAAACAGATCCAAATGGGCCTGTTCAGGTGGAGGTAGAGTGAGGTCCCAGAACCCACCTCCCTCTCCCTGTACCAGACGCCTTCCCCAAGCGATCCCAGGCCCAGGGCACCTCGTGGGACCCTGGGGCTCTGAGGAATGCAGTTTGGAAAGCAACGACCTACTCCAAACTCCTCGGTTTGTAGAAGAGGAAACCAGGATCTGAAAGATGAAAAACTTGTCAAAGATCACAGTCTAGAGACAGACCAGGGACAGAGGAAGCACTAGGTTTTCAGATCTCCAGCTCTGAGCAGTCCTACTTGCCATTACATCAACTGCCTGCTTTCTAGTGGTGTCCCAACCCATCTTGACTGTTGATTTCCATCTAGCAGTTAATCATAAAAGTGCCCTTTATTTGAATTGAAACAGCATTTAAACAACAGCAAGGTAAAAAGGCAGAACATTGTGGTGGACAGACAAATGACCTGCAGGTAGACTTGCTGTATTAAATCAGGTAAGTCCTTTTCCTGTTTAGAAACCAGCAGCATCTTCATCTGTCAAATTGGAAGTGGTCCTTGGAGGGAAGGTGGGAGATACTAAACTCAGGGATTTCAAGGTTCAAACTAATTTTAAAGCTATATGTCTTGGATTTAGCTACTCAAATTCATTTCCTCTGTATTCTTCCATAAATTATTCCTTTGAATTAGACAGCATATCTGTGCTGGTTTGGATGTATTATGTCCCCCAAAACACCATTGTCTTTGATGCAGTCTTGTGTGGGCAGGAGACATGTTGGTGTTGATTATGTTGGAGACACAATCTGTGGGCGAGATCTTTCATTGGATTGATTAGTTTACTGGAGTACTATACAAGCTCAGACAGAAGGAGTGAGCTTGCTACAGCCAAGAGAGACACTTTGAAGGACACACAGGAGCTGAGAGAGGAGCTGCAGATGAGAGACATTTTGAAGACGGCCATTGAAAGCAGACTCTTGCTCCAGAGAAGCTAAGAGAAGACAAACACCCCAAGAGCAACTAAGAGTGACATTTTTGAGGAGCTGCAGCCTAGAGAGGAACATCCTGGAAGAAAGCCATTTTGAAACCAGAACCCCAGAGCAGACGCTGGCCACGTGTCTTCCCAGCTAACAGAGGTTTTCCAGACACCATTGGCCATCCTCCAGTGAAGGCACCTGATTGTTAATGACTTACCTTGAACACTTTATGGCCTTGGGACTGTAACTTTGTAACCAAATAAACCACCTTTATAAAAGCCAATCCCTTTCTGTTGTTTTGCATTCTGGCAGCATTAGCAAACTAGAACAATATCTAAAATAGAAAGATCAGAAAATAAAGTGAAGGAATATTGGGGAATTATTTTTTAAATAATGAGTCAGAAAATAAGACTGAAAGATGAAATGTCAGGATCAATCCAGAATACCTAACACCTGATTAATATAATCACAGAAATAGAAATTGGAGGGGAGAAAATTATCAAAATGAAGTATTTGTTTTCGTTTCCTAGAAGGTAAGGACATGAGCTCCAGAATTGAAAGGACCCACCTAGAGTACAGAAAAATGAATGAAAACTGAATGAAAAAAGTTATATCTGTGCAAAATTTCAAACACTGGAATAAAGAAAGGTCTTAAAAGTTTTTAGGGAAGAAAATTAAAATCCTATCCAAAGGAATAGTCAAACTTCTCAATAGCTGTAATTAGAAAATAATGAAGCAGCACCTTCAAAATTCTGAGGGAAAATGATATTCAGTGTAGATCTCTATACCCAGCCAAACTAGCAAAA
>PVKY010013149.1:0-11150 GCA_004027775.1 Bradypus variegatus | reverse complement strand
TTCAATTCCTGTATCGCAGATGAAGTAGACATTTGTTCCTTTGCCTGGGCCATAATTTTGTTCCTCTTAGTGTAGGTTGTATTCCTCTGTTGCCCAGGCATAGTTTCGTTGGTTATCCAATCAGGTTTTCCCAGACCAGAACAGGCTCAGGACCCAGAGGGAAGAAATGTTCAGTATCTGTTTTCCCCGAGGGTGTGTCCTGTGCTTGTCTTTTGATATTGCTTCTGGTGGTTGATGCCACATAGATGCTTTTGAATTATAGATCAAATTTCTCAGTCAAGTTGTGTTATGGAGTTGAGATTTTGAGACATGGTTTGAAAGATACCCCCTCAATGATTCACACCCCCCCATAAAGGTTATAAAGACTCTTATTACATTCTCTTCCACTACTTTTATGTTTTTTTTAAGTCAACCTTGATAAGGAGTGATTTATATATAATAAAAGGATTCTATCTAAAGGATATGATTTGGTGAGTTTTGTCAGATGTCTACCCCCATGAAAGCGTGTGGTTTCTATGTAAAACTTAAATCTTGATCCATTTGGAATTTATGGTAATGTTCACTTTGGGATTAAGGATTGAATGTTGTTTTCCAGATTGCTGCCCCTGGGCCTTCCGCTTGCCCCTTCTGGTTGGATGCACCCAGTCACACTCATCGGGCACCTGCTGTGTGTCTCTTGTTCACCCATCCAGGAGGAAAAGTTATGGAGGATGTCTTTATCTTCCTGGGCCTACAAATGGTCTGCCACCTTCCTGTGGCTTTACCGTATACTCGCAGCATCTCACTGGAAGTGGAGCAGCCTTTTCCAGCATCTCAACCCAAAGGACAGAGGCAAAACCCGAGAACCGCGGTCCATCAGGCTTCCCAAAGGGAGCTCAGGGAAGGAGCTGCCCAGTTGTAAAGTGCCTACCGTATGCTGGGTCCAGGCCTGGAGGCTGGCATTTCCAGAATCCCACCAGGGGTTTGACCAACCCATTCCACCCTCAACACACCCCAATCAGGCAAGACCAATGCATGTTACATGCCCCTGAACTTTGAGGATTTGGAGTATTGCAGCATCAAACTTTGAAACCTCATATTAACTGCAGAATTTGAAATATTGAAGATCTCAGTTCCACCCCCAAAATAATTCCCCAGAATTGCATAATGTCCTTACTGCTAGACCAAGGGAATTATAAATTGTATTATGCCATCACTTGTGGCATAACTACTTCAGATGTTTTAACAGACACAACCCCCTTCCTCTGCTACTTGTCACAGGAACTGTGGAAGCTCTGGTTAACGCACAGTGTTCAGGATGACCCAATAGGCTCATGTCCACTTGACAGATGGGAAAACTGAGTTCAGAGTGAGAAATCCACTCATATGCAGAGAAAGCTAATCATGAAGCATCATTTGTTTTCACTCACTCATTCACTGAGCCATCCAGCCTGCCTGATCACATCCTGGGAGACAGGTCCTTGTTGGGCGCTGGGGCACAGAAGGAATCAGTCTCAGTTCCTGCCCTCAAGGAGCTCAGGTTTGGGTTTGAGTGACAGGCATGGAGCACAGAGGTACAGAGGGTGTGATGAGAATGGTGAGGGAGGAGGGCAAGGTGGGCTGTGGGCACCCAGAGTGGGGAGCTGATTGTCTGGGCCAGGATCCCTCCATTCCTACCCAACGGAGAGCAAGGCCGGGGACAAGAACCTCCAGTCCAGTGTTAGTAGGGGAGGAGGGTCTAGGGAGCAGGTGAGGGATGGCTGAGAGTGAAGGAGAAGCAAATCTAGAATAGAGGTGTGTCATCAAGGAGACCACCCGGTGAGCAAATAAGGCCTAAACCTGACAGGATGTTCAACACAGCTGATCAGAATGATCTGCCTAAGGGATGAAAAGGCAGCATTTATCCACCAGTTCCCATCTCCACTGGCTGAGAGCTGCCCCATGGGGACCAGGGCAGGAAGCAAGCCAAGCAGGACTCAGGCCAAAGCCTTCTTGGAAGTGTTTGCTGAGCCTTGATGGAACCCACAGGAGATGTGAGGCACAGGAGAAGGGGTGCCTGAGCTTCTCCCAGCCAGGTCTGAGGAGGCAGTGGGGTCAGAGAGGATTCCCTAGAGCATCCATCTGAGCTGGGCCTTCAGAAGTGGGTGAAGGCTGAAAGCACGCCAGGCCGGGGGCATGCCACACACCAAGGCCCAGAGGCCCGAGGGAGCCTGGTCCAGAAGGGACGCTCAGTCCGCGGGGAAAGGGGGGACCAACGGGAGGTGGAACTGGCCTCCTCCTTCTGGACAGTCTTGGTGTTTCTCGAACACCCAACCAGGAAATAAATGACATTTGTTATTTCCACTTTAGGTTACACAGAAGAAATCTTTTGCCTACAGTAAGACTGGGATGCTGCAGTCTGGTTACTGAGAGGGAGAAGGAAGTTAGAAGAGTGAATACTGGTTGGAAAAACAAAAAGCAAGGAAAGCAAACACCCCCTGAGGTCTCAGGGTGGCCTTTAGAAGCATTCACAGCATCTGCTGTCCCTCCTGGCAGAGGATTGGACTCCCCACTCCATGGGTCAGGCTTGGATGTGGGTCTCACGTTGTTCAGTGAAATGTGGCGGAGGGAACCGGCCCCTCTTTCAGCAGAAGCTCTCAGAGGCAGTGAGGGGCCTCAAGCCTTTTGTCCTTCTGACAGGACTGTCCGTGTTCCAGGTGGGGACGGCTCCATCAGCCCGAGTCACACCTGGAGGAGGAGGTGAAGCAGAGCCACAGCCAACCTGCCAGACATGGCGTGTGCGAGAGAAGGAACCTTTATCCTCATCTATACGGTGGGTTATTGGGGGAATTAAGGACATGAGATATTGCACGTGGAAATACTGGCTCTGGGCAGTGTCCAGCTCAAAGTGGGTCTTCAATAGGTTTCCACCAGGACTAATCGTGGCAGGCGGGGCTCATGCTCCTTAGGGCTGCGGCGCCCCCTGGTGGAAGCATCCTGGCTGACAGCAGGAGGAGAACCAGGGTCTTTGGGTCCTGTCACCCTTGGGAGATTGAAACCCAGCACTCCCAGCCCAGGTGGTGGGAGTCTGGGGCAGCACTGGGCCTGGTGCCTGGTTTCAGAACATGATGAAGGCTCAGCTGGTGGGGAGGGGTGCACGGGGCTCACCTCCCCAGGGGGATGCTCCAGGGCAAACCTGCCAAATGGTACCCCGACTCCCAGAAGGCACCCCCTTCAGTGACAGACTCAGAGCGGACCCAGCAGCTCAAGTCAAAAAGGGAACTTGTGTTTCCTCGTGCGATAGCCCCTGTCGTTCTTGGCCAAGTGGAGGTGAAAGCATCAGAGCTAAAGGACTCCCCAGACCTGATTCCCAGGCTTTCCTGCCTTATCCCTCCTCACTCCAGGCCCCTCCCAGATCTCCGCCCCTGGGCCCATCAACCTCCTCTCTCCACACCTCCCCTGCTTCATCCTTCCGCCCTTTGTTCCCCTTGTCTCTGCTTCTCCCTGCCCATTTCTTCTGCTCCTGTCAGATTCCGTCTCTCCCTCCCTCTCTCTCCTCCCTTCCTCCACTTCTTTGTCTTGTCTCTTTCTCTGTTCCTCTTTCTCACCCACTCTATCTCTTCCTCTATTTCTCCATCTCTTTCTGATTCTCTCTCTCTGTTGCTTTCTCCAGGTCTTTCTCCTGGACCATTATGGCCTCCCCATCTCTGTGTTCCATCTGCCTCCATTCCTCTCCTTTTTCTCTCTGTCTCTGTCCAACTCTCTGGATGTCTCTCTGTCTGTCTCCCTTTGTCTCTCCTAGGCTATTCTTTCTCTCTTTGGTTCTCTCCATCTCTTCCCAACTCTGTCTCCCTAACTCTATAAGCAGCTTCCTGGTGTTCTCTCCTACCTCTTTCCTTTCTATTTCTCCCTCCTTTACTACATCTCTGTTTCTTTCTCCCTACTCAACCTGAGCCCTCCATGACTGTGTCTGTGCCTCTCTCCTCCCCATCTCTCTCTGTCCCTGTCTCTCTCTCTGCCTGTCCCTGCTCACTCCCGCAGGCCCTCTGCTCCCTCCTGACCTGGCCAAGATGCCAGGGGCACCACCTCTCAGCCCTGCCTCCCTCATGAGGTGCTTTGGCCACGGTCCTGCTCACAGACAATGAGGTTCCAGTTACAAATGCTGCTCCTGCCCCCAGTTGCTGACCACGGCTCTCAGCAGCCTCTGGATGGCCGGGCCTTGCTGCCTTGGTGCCCACTCTAGACCCCAGGTTGTGGCAAATGGCACCTCCCCGGAGCAGCAGGAGGGAAGGCTCTGAGGGCACCCAGGGCTGCAGGGACAGAAAGCAATGGATTGGGGACCTTGGAGGTCCCACCCAGTTGATTCCCCATGGCAGGGGGTCACCGCCAATGACTTCTTCTCTGTCCTTCCTCAACGAGGAAATTGGAGGAAGATTGCAGGAGCTTCAAGGACATGGCAAGAAAATTCTGCTCCCAGCTCAGCCTCCCTGAGAGCCCTCTGGACTGGGACTATTGGGGGGCAGTGGCACAGTGAGGGGAGGGCACTGGCCAAGTCCTGGACCGCGGCAGCATCTCCTCTCTGCTCTCTTGTGGCCACTCCTGGCCCCTCATGCATCCCCCACCCCAGAAATCGGCCCTGCATGGGGTGAGGTGCCTGTCCATCTGGCACACACGTGACTGGCAGGCACCAGGCTCAGTGAATATTTACCGGCAGAATCCACACCACCTCCCAGTGCAAGACACAGGAAGTTTCCTCCACCCAAGTAAGCCTCCTCCGAGCCGCCCCAGGCAGGATCACCGCAGTGGGGGCCTGGCGGCTGCCTCGTCACCGTAGTGTTGGCCTTGATTCCACGGGATAAGGGTGAAGTCCTGTGTGCACACCTGGGTGCGGGGGTAGCCCTCCAAAAGCACTCGCCAGACGTGGTTAAGATAACAAGTGGTTTATTAGGGAAACACCTGGGAAAGATGAAGGTGGGGAAGCAGGATGGGACAGGGACATTCTTCAAATCCTAACAGATGTTACACATTTTCTAACTTTATAATCGCCTCAGTCCGCTGACCAATACAGAGACACTCAGTATAACTGTCCTGTAAGGCAAAAAGGCCCTGATTATTTGAATCTGATCTTATTTTTCCTGTATTTGTTTTGTCATGTATAATATTGCTGTGGCCCAATGAATATTTGTGTGTTCTGCATCTATATGTGACAAAACATATTTCACTTCACATCTACAGAGAGAGTATTTAACTGTGTACACATCCTTATCAATATTTTTTTTAAATCCAGTGGGAGACGAATTGCCTTATCTCTTGAAATGGCGACTGTGATTCTCGGGGCCCAGACTGTATACAGCCATTGTTAAAAGAATGTAATGTAATGTTGTGTGTGAATATTTTCATTTAAACTACGAGAAGGTGAGTGTGCAACGGGCCAATATTTTGCAAGAGGCTCTCTTTACATACATTATCTCTTTCCCCTCAGAATAACTTTAGGAAACCAATATCAACCATGTCTCAAACATAACAAAACTGAGGCTCTGAGTAGACCCCACGGGTGGGCTGGTATTTGGAGCCAAGACAGCAGGAACACTGGCCAAGAATAGGGCCGTTGCGTATGTTTGTGGTTGTGAAGCCGAGAGCCAAGGAGGGGAAACTGAAGGATGCTGCGGGTGTGGTGACCGGGGTTCAGCTGGCACAGCTCGTGAAAGCTTGGACCTCCGTGCTGAAAGGATGACTCATTCTGGAATCCAGGTCGTTGCTCCTGCAACCTTGACCCTTTCTTCACCTGTAGTTTCCGTAGGGTGTAAAAAACTCAGGCAGATCAAATGTCCTGTCAGAACCAAGTTAAATTTCCCACAGCAACATGGGAAATGTCTTCTCAAAGACCCAGAACCTTCACAATTCCAAGGGGAAAAAATCATCTACATTTCAAACTATGAAGTAAGGCCTTCATGGCAAAAATCGCATTTTGACCAAGATCATTCCACTGTTAACTCTGTACCGTTTGGACGTAAGCGCAGCAGCTTGGCTTGGAACTCACGCTTGCTGTCAAAATCCTTGCTCAAGAGGCTGCCCCAGCAGTGATGGCCTTCCAGCGCCCACTATTCAAATTCAAGAAACATCCATCTGGCACCAATTCAATTCTTCCTTCTCTTCAAAACCCTCCAGACAATATCCCAGGAAATTCCCATCTCCGTTTTTTGTACTCCTGGGCCCTCCACTGGTGCTTCCGTGGCAGGTTCTCACACCCTCTGCGCTGTGCCACGGAGGTGACCCTCTCCTGTGTGGCACCTAAAGCTACTGGAGTTTGAGGGGTGTCGTGTCCCCTGCAGAGCTGAGCATAAGGCCAAGGCTCCATCCACAGCTGCAGGACTGACATTTCTGGGTCTCTACAAACAACCTCCTCCATTGTCTCCCAGGGACACCTGCTGCCCTGTTCAATGTCTGAGGATGACGCAGCCCATCGGGTGACCTAAGACCCTTGAAAGTGTTACTGTGCCCTTGCCAGGTTGATCCTTGCATTGAAAAGTCTCAAGCAGCATCTGTGACCTTTGGTGCAAACAACTTACACTGTCCAAATCATCTTACCAATGGGGGACATGGACGTGGAGGGGGAGGTCTGAGAGGCCTGCGGGGCAGGAGGCCCGAATCCCAGCATGAGGGGTGGAGGGCCCCTCGTGGGGTGCTGCACTCAGGGCAGTCTTGGGAAAGGAGGGAGCCCTCTTGCCACCACAGGAACCTGCAGAGCAGAATTTAAAGTTTTCAAACACATTGATATGACATATAAAAGTACCAACACCAAGACAAACTGAGCCTCAATGAGGCAGGGTCACTGCCTGGCACTGTGTCCTCCATCAAGTGTCCAGCCCTCCTCAACCCCATAGACAGCTGGGGACAAAGGATGTCACAGGAGAGCAGTGCTGGCACCACATAGGACACAGCCTGTCCTGCAAATGTAGGAAGACAATGGGCAGGTACAGAGACTTGTAAGAGGTGATTTCTGAACTGCTAAAGAACATACATTCCAGACAGAAAGAGTCTATTTCCAGGGCCCTCCAGCCTCCCTTCAGCAACTCCAAAGAAGCTTGGTCTCTGCAGATAGAAAATGGAGAGAATGGGAGGGGATGGGAAGTCTGCTCTCCACACATGCAAAAGCAGCTCCTCTTCAGAGACGCTCCCAGGCCTTTCACGTGTCACCTCTGATTCTAGAACCCTGAGAGTTAAATCTCAATATCCTGCTCCAAAGTGAAGGGGATGGAGTCTCTGAGAGGAATGAGCACATTTGCCCAGGGTCACTGTGTGGAAGAGGCAGAGGTCGATTCCATAACAGGGCTGCCCAATGACCTAGGTAGCCATTCAAGCCACCAGTTCATCATGTTTGACCCAATACAAAATAAAGCCCACCTGTCCTAATCCAGACCATGTAAGACGGCAAACCCTTGCCAAGCTCACTTCCTTTTTAGGTCTTTAAAAATCATTTGCCTACTCTAGAATCCAGAGCCACTGCCATTCTTGCAAGAGATCTGGCTTCCTTTAGTGCAGAAAACTTTGGTATCCTGAGTAAAGTGCTCTAGTCTGTAAATTCGACTCAGATTTGTCTTTGGACTCCAGCAAGTAAAGGAGACCCATGAGGAAGCAACTGTATTGTGGTTGTTTGGGAACTATGTACCCCAGAGAAACAGGTTCTTAGGATTAATCTACTCCTGTGGGGGTGAACCCACGGTAAGTAGGACCTATTAACGAGGTTACTTCAGTTAAGGTGTGGCCCAGCTCAGTCAGGATGGGTCTTAGGCCTATTTCTGTGCCCTGCTTCCACTTGTAAGTCTCTTATTAGCTGAATGAAATTCAAAGAGGTAGAAAGACATGGAGCAGCCAGAAGCTGAAATGCAACGGAACCTGGGAGAGAAAGGAAAGGCCAGGAGAGATGCCATGTGAACTGTGATGTGAGAGAAAAGCCAAGACCGAGGACTGCCGGCAGCCAGACCCAGAAGCCATTCTTTTGGGAAAAGTCCCACCTGGATGATGCCTCGATTTGGACTTCTCCCAGCCTCAAAGCCGTGAGCCAATCAATTCCCATTGTTTAAGCCAATCCACTGCATGGTGTGTGCTTTGGAAGCCAGAATACTAAAACATGCACCATGCAATGTGAAAACTGTGGAGTTTTTAAGTGCCTGTCTCCTCCTGTTCCTTCCAGAAATGCAACCACCTGAGCCCTTCAGGCCTCAGCGTCTCGGGACTTACTGCTGCTGGAGACAACCCAAAGGTGACCGGCTAGGACGGAAACCACCCCGCAGGCTTCTGGGGAGGAGTTTGCTATTTGGAAAGGAAATGAGACAGTAAAAGTGTCAATGAACTCAGCAAAGGGGAGAGGCCAGGAGAGGGTGTTGGGACAAAGGGTGGTGATGAAAGTTTCCTGAAATGGTTCTTCACTATTGAAAATGGGGCCCATCTACCTTACCCTCTGCTGCCTGATCGGCAGGAATGAGCTCCCAGGGCTGCTGCTGCTCCTGGGAAGTGCATCAGGTCCTTGGGCTACAAGGAGGAGAACTGGCTGAGATTTTAGTTTGGGGTGGGGGAAGAATATCACACCCCCCACCCTTCCCTCCACCATCTCAGTCTCTTCAATCCACTTAGTACGTTCATCAGAGACACAGGGTTTCCCAGACGCCTCGGATGAAGGGGGACCGTACCCCGACCCTTGAGGGGGACACGACAGAGCTCTGGCTGCAGGTCCAGGTGTTTTCATCATGAATCAAGCAGTTGCAGACAGGGAGTACTGGACATCAACACTGAAACCAGGGGTCTCCCAATACACAGGGGGAAGTCACAGATGTAAGCCAAGATTAGAAAAGAGAATGAAAAGAGCCTTGGATGGGAAGACTACCAGCTAACCCCACACACTGGGAGCCCAGCTGCTACCCTTCAAGCCATGGGGGGATTTGTAAAAAATACTTCTGTCTTTAAACAACCTGATTTCCATATGTGACCAGGATTATATAAATATTTATGAATAGAAATTGCCTTAAAGACATCATGTCATAGTAATGAGAAAAAGAAAGAACTGTGGGGCTTTAGTGAAAGTAAAGTTACATACATCAGGTTGGAGAAGTAATATTAGAAAGAAATTTATAGGGCACTCTAACAACAAAAAATTAAAACAAACAAAAATCACAAAAGAACTTCTAACAGTAGTAAATAAATGCTTGTTTCTTAAAGCAGATCATGGAGCAGACTATGAATATGCTGAAACGTATCAAGAAAATTGCTTCTCTAGCCAGGTCACAGATGTCACACTCTAAAATGTTTTGCATGATTTTTCTCGAGATAAGGAGAAACAAGCCCTTCAAGCGTTTAACTATAAGGGAGGGGAGAGGGTGCTGCCCCCAGTCCTGCCTGGCAACATCTCTTCAGTTGAGAGTGACCCTGCGTCGGGGTGGAGGGTGTTCGCTGTTTCCTGAATGACCCCAGCTATGCCATTTGGTGGAGTCCCCAGGACCTGAGAAGGCAGCCCTGGGTCTCCGAGAGGCCACCTGCTCTCTTTGTATAAGTGCACTGGGTTGTTTTCAGCTTGCACAAGGATTGCCTGCCTGGATTTTGCAGCAGAAATTAATCTGTAGCTCTTCACAAGAGTGTCCCTACCTCTAGGTGGAAGGTTGTCCAAATCAGATCTCACTGGCATAGGTGCCTTAATGCTGCCTTGCTCTTGGGGCTTCTCACTTTCCATAATTTTCAGTCTTGAATATAGAAAAAGAATGAAATTGAATAAAATTAGAGAATCATGTCCTTTAGTAGATACCAAATAACCTGGACTTAAAAACTTGAAAACACTGAAAAAAATGGATGTCAAAAACTCATACCTGTAAGAATGAGACGTTCAAGAAGGATTATGTACACAACTTACTCTCAAATGGTTAGAAAACAGATTGACAGACTGGACAGACAGACAGACGGATAGATAGAATCATATGAAAAATGTGGCAAAATGTTAATGTGGCAGATCTAAGCATTCGGTGTGGCTTACGTTGGAGTTCTATTAATAAGCTTCCTATTATTGCAACTGTTCAAAAAAGATTGAAATTATTAAAAAAAAAATCCCATACCTGTATTTCAAGAAGTCAGATAACTTGGCCTCCGCAACCAACGCTCTCTCTAGAACTCGGATTCTAATCTGTGGGCCAAAAACACATCCACTTTCAATTGAAGTCGACTGTGCACAGAAGGAAGGAAAGAAAGAAAGATCTTACCCAGATGTCATGAGCATTCTTCTTATAATGCATTATCTGAAAATAACAAGAAATTAAAACAAACATGTTTAGGGATCCTCGAGGCCATTAGCATCTTCTGCATGATGTGCAAGCCTCAGGCTGAACCAATGTCACGTGTTGTTTGAATGAGCGTTCTGCTTCCTGCAGTTCTCGATCCAATCTTCCATTCTTCGTCTGTGAGTGACAAGGGCTTACATCAGAAAAAGCACAATACTGATGACGCTCTTAAATGGTCTGCTTCTCTTCCCATCACCCCTTGGAGACATTATCCATACATGTGAAAATGCACGTCACATGATGCTATGGGCGCAATAGGATAAAAGCACTGCTCAATAATTTCCTATTTGTTATTTCATGTCTGGAAGGTTCTGAGGTGACAGGTTATAGTGCTCTTACCCATTCTGAGTATTTCCCTAATTCATCGTTCTAAGAATATCTTTCCTCATAAAGCTTTATTATCCTTTAATTTTGTCCTCAGCACAATGCCCAGGGCCGCCACAACTGGGTTCATCAAAGGACATGATAATTTTCTCTTTTAAATTTCTTTTTCCGTTTTAGAGATGTTATGGGTTTCCAGAATAATCATGCATAAAATACAGGATTTCCATATACCACCCCACCACAACCCCTTGCATCGGTATGAAACATTTCTTAAAGTTTATGATAACACATTTTATAATTGTACTATTAATGTCCACGGTTTAACTTAGGGTTCACTGTGTAGGGTAGTTCCATGGATTTTTTTTGGTAAATTTTATTCTTTTACCATATATGTCCTAGTTTGCTAATGCTGCTGGAATGCAAAACACCAGAAATGGATTGGCTTTTATAAAGGGGGTTTGTTTGGTTACACAGTTACAGTCTTAAGGCCATAAAGTGTCCAAAGTAACACATCAACAATCAGGTACCTTCACTGGAGGATGGCCA
>PVKY010013148.1:0-11156 GCA_004027775.1 Bradypus variegatus | reverse complement strand
CAGGCGGGGTTCTTCAGGCTTTGCAAAATAGGGGCTCCCTCCCAGGTCTTTCTCAAATGCAGTCCAGGATGGCAGGTAATGGGCGTAATTTACATTCCCGGACCGAGCTCATTTACTCATTCATTCAACTAACAAATTCTAAACCCCCATGAGCCATCTGCAAGGCTCAGCTCAGCCTAAATCTTTAGGACACACCTGGGGTCACATGACTTCTTTGCCATTTACCAGATGTGGGGGCTTGTTCGTGCTCCAGAGCCTCATCTTTCTCCAATGCAGAGAGGAATTTACAAGAATCCCTAACTCATATGGCTGCGAAAATTCAGAGGCACATTCCTAGCACATGGTAACTGCAATAAACGAAGGCTGTTGTTATACTGAGTTTGAGAGACAGGCCAGCTACATAACTTGCAGGGCCAGTGCAAAATGAAAAAGCAAAAATAAAAAATAAAAACAAATAAAAATAAATGCCTTTAAAGATACTAAAATATAATTCTTTTTTTCTGTTTTTCCACGGTCCCTCTCACAATTCATCTTGATCCTTGTGGTAGACTGCGCTCCATATCCCAGTAAAAAAGCACATTCTTAATTTTAATTTACATTCCTGTGGGTGTGAATACATCGTAAATGGAACCTCTTAAAAGATGTTATTTTAGATAAAGTGTGACCCAACTGAATGAGGACGGGTCTTAATCCTGGTTACCGGAGGCCTTTATGAGCAGAAGAAATTTAAATAGAGCCAGAGTAAGTCACAGGTAGGAGCCAGAAGTCAAAGGAGATGACATCGCCATGTGCCAGAAAAGCCAAGGAACTTCAAAGAATGCCCGCCGGCACATGCTACTGACTTGGGAAGAATCAAGCCCTCCAGCCTCCAAAACCATGAGCCAATAAATTCCTCTTATTAAGCCAACCCATTGCGCGGTATTTGTCTTAGCAGCCGGGAAACTGAAACAGTGCTGTTCATTTGCCATTTAATGCCACTCTCCGTCAGGCAGGGGGATAACCCCAAGGCACTGCAGTCACTCACAGATGCTGGGGGCCCTGCCCGTGACCCCACGCAGTGCCAGCAGCCACATCTACCCCAGTTCCCTCTCCCAACAACTGCTGGCCAATGTCCGGTGCCCAGCCAGAGGCAGGGAAGTCAGTCTCCCTTACCCATGGGCCGTGGCAAACAAGATGCTCCCAAGAGATTGGAACTGCTGGGCTGGCATGTGCCCAGTAACTGAATCGGAGGCGGGCAGGACCCTGCCATCGCCTGTTAAACCTGCTGTGACCCTGGGGGCCCGGATGGGAACAATCACTGCCAGGTCCTGCAGTGAGATGCCACATGATGCAAACACCCAACCACAACCCCAACCATCCTGTGCCCAGGCCCAGCGCCCAGGTGGCTGAAGGGTGTCAGCAGAACACAGGTCTCCCTGCCAACATGACCCTGTTCCCCAACCCCCAAGGGAAAAAGGTGTTGCAGTGTGGAGGGGGAGGCTGGGCAAGGTCCAGGGCACCAGGAGCTGGGGGAGTGGACAAGGTGGCAAGAGGCAGAACAGTGGGTGAACCAAGGCTCCAAGACCAGGGTTGCATGCTCCATTGTCCCATCAGACTTAACAAATTTCAAATTCAAGAACACAATTATGAAGAATTTCAAGATGGTGACCACAGAGCATTAAACCCCAAATGTAAGCCCTTCTGCCTGCGGGCTCTGCATGTCTCACAGAGATGGCCCTGCTTCTAGAAGATGTGCTTGCCATGGACTTAATGAGCTAGGGTGATGGTTAATTCTATGTGTCATCTTGGCTAGGCTATGATGTCCAGTTGTTTGGTCAAATCCTGGCCTAGACGTTGCTGTGGAGGTATTCTGTAGCCATGATTAGTATCTACAATCAGGTGACTAAGTAAAGGAGAGGACCCTCGATGTGAGTGGGCTTCATGCCCCCCACCCCTGCAGCCCACTCCGCCTTCCTACAACTCAGTCAGTCTTTGTAGAAGAGAGACAAAGTCAAAGAGGCCACCTTTGTTCCCACTTGATGAAGCTAAATTTGGGAGTTACAGCCTCTGAGTTACATCGTCTCTTCCTTCTCCATCTTCTCCATCTTGCATCTCCATCTACAGGAGGAAAGGTCAGCAAAAGGACAGCAGCAGTCAAATTGGAAGGGCTCTCCTTTCTGATGTGTGTAGTTAATCCTAACTGGAGGGTAAGTCAGTGCCCAACTGGGACCCAGGATGCTCAAGATTGAAAGACAAGAGACTCGGGGAGGGTTTCCTGAGGAGAACGAGACTTGGGCCAGGACACCATGTCTCACTCCACCACTTGCTCTCACCATGAGCATCAGAGGCCAAAGTGCTCCTACACATCAGGAGAAGAGTTTAGACTTTATCCATGACTTTGCTCATAGAATAGAATAATAAATCCTCCTCTTCTTATCTTACAGATTGTTGAGATAATAAATGAGAAATGGGAATTGGCTTTGAGAAGGGTTACAGAAAACAGCTCCATGGTGTCTAGAAATGTTTTGAGCACATGCAGGGCTTGCCAAAGCCTCATTCTGGCTTCAGATAGTAAGGGCATGAAATTTTGATTCAGTTGAAATGAGGCCCCATCACAGCTCTGGTGTCACAATTGCACAGGGCAGAGAAGACCGGGAGTGCCCACCGTGGCCCCACCATGTCTTCCCCCACGGAAATAACTCCTTCCACTTGCATCTGGCCAGGCTGTCACCTGTAAGTTGCTGTAATAGTGAAAGACGAGTAAGTGTGGGCAGGGAAGGGTACAGGGAGCCCACGGCTGCTTGAAATGTCATCCATCTTTGGGAGTTACATGTCTATATGCTCATTAAAAATCCATCAAGTATTCACTTAAGGTTAGTGCACTTTTCAGTAGGTTTGCTGTGCCTTGATAAAAGTGAAAAGGGGAAAAAAATTAAAAAAAAGATGGCCAAGACACCATCCCTACTAATTTCACAATTTAGTTACCAGACTTTGAGGTGACACATCTGACTCAGTTAGCTGGTGACCATGTGTGTGCGCGTGCATGGGTGCACATGGGAATGTGTGCATGTGTGGGTGTGTGCTTAGGTGTGCGTGTGTATGTGTGTGTATGTGTGGGAATGTGCACGTGAGTACAGGTGCATACATGTGTGTGTGTGTGATGGCAGGAGGCCTGACAGCAGGCAGGGAAGGTTTTCCTCCAGACACTGGAACTGAGTCTTGCACACTCCACTGGCTTCCGGCGTGCACTTGAGGAGCCACCCCTCTGCAGCAGGGAAAGCTGAGTTTAGGAAGATCCAAGTGGCAGGAAGTGGGATGGAAAAAGGAGGACCTGAACAAGGAGGACCCCGAAGGCCAGAGGGACCACAGATGCAGGGCAAGCAGAGCAGTGGTGAGCTCAGATTCATGTCTGGGTAAACGTCACTTTTAGGGGCACAGTGGAAAACTGCCCGGAGGGGTGCGAGAAAGATGCGAATTAGACAGAAGTCCAGGTAGGAAACAATGAGGAGCTGAGGAAAGTGACGGGGCTGGGATGAGGATCCTCATATCATATAAATATCAGGAGGCATTTAAAGGGAGAACTTAGATATTATCCTGAGAGCGATGATAGTTGAAGTTGGTATTAAAGTGGCAGTCTTTTAGCTTATCACTAGCATCCACTCAGCATTTGGATGTCAGGTTCTTTGCCAAATGTTTTACATGCTGACTGCGTTGAATTCTTGTCTGGCAGGTAAGAGATTCCTATTCTTCAGATGAAGAAGCCATGGCCCAGAGAGGTTTAGACATCTGACTAAAGCACCCAGCCAGATAAGGACCAGGGCTAGACCAGAACCCAGGAGCAGAGTTTACAGCTGTCACCACAGAAACCTGTCCCTTCTGGGGGTGAGGGTAGAGAGGAGAGCTCAAATGTCTGTTCTTGCAAGAAGCTTTCTCGGATCACCACCCTCCCCATCAAAGCAGCATTTCTACCCTGTGAATGTTTAACCTTGGAATGCTATTTTCTCCATATTCATGTATAAACATATGCATTTACTTATTTATCCATCGTCACCTAGGAAATCTGGGATTTTGTCCTTCTATTCACTGCAGCACTGATTACATTTAGAACAAGGCTTAGCAGGCAGTAAGAGCTCAATAAATATCCTCTGCTGAATGGTGGAAAAGGGAGAACAACCGGTTTTCAAGAGAAACTTCATACAAGGCAAAACCACATGGGCCTCCAGTTCCAGCACCTCATTTCACTTCCTGGGAGACTTAAAGAACTGGGATAGCAAAAAAACAATAAAGACCCAGATGGAGGAGACGGGCCCACCAACTTCTTACAAGTCATATGATTTTTTGACTTGCATAAACATTTCATCAAAATAAATATTTCTTCTCTCCCACTAGGCAGGTGGCTTGCTGATACGCAGTTGAACAGGTTATTTTTTAAATGAAGACAGAGACGGTGTCTAGGGATTTGAATTATAAAAAAAAGGTTAAGGCAGGATTCTTATCAAATATATTTTAGATGCAGAGAACACTTCAAAGGGAGCCCTGCGCCTGTGCGGAATTGGTGCCGGCAGCCTGTGGGAAATTTACAGACTGACGCGGAGGGAAGGGGCTGCGAGGGGAGGGGGCCCTGGGACAGCAGGCCGAGTCAGCCTGAGGGATCCGGGGTCCCGCCAGCCCCCCGGGATTCCAGCCTGGGTCTATGGACGGGGTGGGGGGAGTTGAACACCACCCCCACCCTAGAACTTGGTGGTGGGGGGGTGTCAGGCAAAATTCTGAGTCCCAAAATCCAGTCCTCTTTGCAAGGTCGTTACAGGATGCAGCGCTCAGTTCCAAATGTGGAATCCTGGTTTCAGCGGGGAGCTTCAGGCACCGTGTGACCACGCAGTGTGACCCCGAGGACGACAGAAGGGGAAGCAGCTCAGAGCCAGGGGGTGACCCCCGCCCACCCCCAGCCCCAGCCGAGCTCAGCTCAGCGCTGCGCCTCCGTCAGACCCCATGGGAGGGAACAGGGATGAAACTGCCCGTGGGGCCTCCACTGTTACTGGGAAGACACTGGACAGGGGGGAGCAGGGGTCCAGCAACACACGTGGGGAAGGCGAGACGCAGGCCTGACATGTGTCTGGAGTCCCCGTAAAGGACACTGCCATTGTGGCTGTCACTGTGGTTAGTGAGGTTTTACAGGCCCCAGGCAAGAGCGGATAAAAGCAGAAGAAAAGAAAAAGGTGTCAGAGAAGGGACAGATCAGGCGGAAATGAGGAAAGCAGAAGTCGGAAGAAAAAGCAGAAAACCACCCAGAGGTTTCCCTCTGGTTCACAAGAGCCAGATTTAATGGCTTTAGAGAAGTCAAATTGGGGGTAAAATAGGATTGGAACCTCACCTCATTTCAGAGATAAATTAAAAATGTTTATGGTATAAATTAAACAAGAAAAATATTCTAATAAAAAACTTTAAGCCAAGCCATTTAAATGGTAGAATATTCTAGAGAATGTGTGTATAACCTAGGGCTTAGGGGTATACTTTTAAACAGGGCAGAAACCTAGAAGCTGTAAAACACAGTCAACTACAGACATTCTTTGAAAGGCAAAAATATACAAAAACAATGTCAGAAGATGCAGTGAACTGAGGAACATGTTCACCACATGTGCAACCGATAAAAATCCTAAGATCAATAAAACACTAAATGCTTACCAACTGATAAGAAAAATCAAGCCAATAGAAAAATGGGCACATGATTTGAATGTGACAATTCATAGGAGAAGAAAACAAAACAGCCAATGAACACGGGAAGCCGCTCAACCACGTAAGTAGTCAGGGAAATGTAAATTTCACTAACAATCAGATATTGCTTCTCACCCACAAATGGAAAGAAATTAAAAGGAGTGGAAATTCCAGTGCTGGTGGGGTACAAGGGGGTAAGGGTACTCTCGTGCATTGCTGAATTTGGTTTTTTTTTTTGTAGGTTTCCTTATTTTTAACACATTCTGGAGATACCTATTTAAAAAAACACATCTTTCAATTTAGCAATCCTATTCTTGGAAATCTACCTCATAGAGGTAAAAATAACCAGTACCTAAAGTTATACATGCATTGACATCCTCCACAGCACTGTTTGCTGAGACAAGGAAACAAAACAATGGAAAACCATCCGAGTGCCCATCAGTGAGGGCTGCGGACAAATTGTGAAACATACAAAAACTGGAACATTACATAGTCATTTAAAAAAAATCAGTGACACACAGACATTTCCACCATATTTTTTTATTTTTATTAACTTTATTTATCAAAAATTAAAAAAGGTTTCCAAATAAAACAAAGTAAAGGAATAGGAAAAACAAATATCCTGAAATAACTTCATTGTTTCCAATATGCTCCTACCATACCACAAGAAAATTAACAAACCATAGTCATTCCTGAGCATTCCCATATCATTAAGATTATCTTCAATATCTTATCTGTTCTTATAAGATGATCGTTTCCCCTTCAGTAGCTGCTGTCTGTCTTCATGTCCCCTATATTCTACGATATAAGACACTTGTTTTACATTTTTCACAGAGTTCACATTAGTGGTGACATACAATGTCTCTCTGTATTTAATTGAGAAAGCAAAGTGCAGAAGAGTTTACAAAATAGCCCATTTTTTATGAGATACCACCAACAAAAACCCAGTCCTGTATGTGCGTGCATGTGTGTGTGTGTAAGTGAGCTCGTAAGGGAGGAAATTCATTGCACACGAGATGCAGACGTATTACCTGGTTGGGCTGAGCTGAGGAAAAGGAGAGGAAGAAGGTGGAAAATAACTAAAAGAAAAGGAGAAAAAGGTTGATTTAGAAAAAAAATCATGTGTAGAATATGACCTCATTTATGTAAAATATAAATGTGAAAATGAAAAATGGTAATGGTAGTTGTCTATATGGTAGGATAGCAGATATTTTTCCCTTTATTATACTTTTCTGAGCTGTTTGAGCCTTTTTATATTTTTTAATAAAAATATCTAAAATGAAATTTTAAAAATCAAAAAATAAGTTATGGGACCCACCAAGGTTTGTGTATCACAATGCAAGGGTGAGAACCCTGACAGCAAGTCTTGGCATTAGGAGTCAACATTCTCTCGTTTCCTTTGCTTCTGACCTTTCTGATCCCACCTAGTCGAGACCTTATAAAGGTGGTGGCTTTTAGAGCACAAACCCACTTTGCTCCACAGCTGTGGATCGGCACTCCCGCTCTTCCCACATGGCTTCTACTTCTCTCTCCTGCCTCCACATCGCCCATGGGACATAGGACCACGTTTCACTCTGCAGCTCCCACCATGCTGAAAATGTACTGGATGAGCTCCCATTCCAACCTTTTCTCATGATAAAAATCCTTATGTTAAGTAGCATGCCACATCATGTACACTTGCTCACTGTCCTGCAGAAGGGTGGTCCACGGGGGAGGGGAAGGGGTCTGAAGCCACCACCCCAAGGGGACAGCAGCCGAGAAGTGGAGGGGATAGGAGGAGGAAGGTCCCAGGGCTTACCTGGATCAAGCCCTTGCAGAAGTGAATGGTCTAGGGGCGTGGGAGGGACACCAGCAGTTACAGACAAAAAGAGGGTGATCGTGGAGACCAAAGGCTGGAAAGAGCAGAAGGAGAAGGACAGACTCAAAGTCCCCTTGGAAACCTGGCCCAGGGTCAACTGGCAGCTTCAGCTTCCTCTTCTCTGCCAAGGTATCTGTTTGTTGCCTTGCAGAAGCATTGCGTGCACTTGGGTAGCTGAGGGCAGCCCAGGGCAGCATTGCTCAGCCGAGGAAGGCCCAACAGGAGCTACCACAAGCGGAGTTCTCCGTCCGTAACAGAGCCAATGACACCTTCATCTATACCACTTCCCATGTGGGTTTACCTAATTTTAAGAAAAGTTTTGAAGAGCAACTCTGAATATTTGTAGAGTATTTTTACTTCATCAAGTTCTTTATACCAGAGTTGATGGAAACTAAAAATATGCTACAGATCTGGGCATTATAGAGCAACACATGCATTTCTTTAAACTTATGCACAGCTCTCCCTCACTCTCCTCTTGTTGACCAGCAGGAAAGTTAGAAACCCTTTCCTTTGACCTTTTTGCAGTGCATGACTTAAAACTCTAAGTTGTCTCACATATATCTTAAGCATTACAATACCTGGGTACTTTTGCCCTATGGTAAGCTAAATTAATCAACATTTATTAAGTGCTTTCTGAAAGCATAAAGTAATAAAAATAAGTAACAAGCCAAAACTTATCTGAATTTTGAATTGTTACATAAATACTGTATTGTATAAATCATACCTTGTTTAGTTTTCTGAGTTCCCTCCCAAATCTGAGAAACTGCATTTGTAATCCCAGTTGTGAGTTAAGCTTGGGTAACTGGATTCCCAAGGGTTGCTATCAGTATATTTGGCTCAATAAGCCAAAAAAGAACCAATGAATCATTTAGGGATTGCCCATTTGTCCTCTGGAAATTTTACTCGTGTGTATTAATCAGTCTAGTACAAATTTAAATCTTCTCCAACCGCCAAAACCAGGTCTTGGTCAATCAAAGGCCAAGGAAGTAACTGTTGAGACTCAGAAGTCTTCTTCTTATAATTAGTAAAAGATAAATGCAGAATTAGCTCTGATCCTTGCCCTCTGAGTGAAAGTGGCTTATTTTAAAATTCTGTCCTCCATTCACCAAGCTGCCTTAGCCCAGCCAATAGAATATCACAGCATCATTCTGGGGCATCGCTGTGGAGTACACGTGCATTTCATCTGTTGATGTCTTCCGCACAGAGCACGCCCAGCCATCTGTTAGGCCGGGGGTTTTCATAATCGACCACTAGAGGAAAAAGTGTGGCTGAAAAGGAAAAGCTATTTTACTCAATTTCTCTTTTCTATATTTGTACTTCTTAGAAGAAACTGCCATGACGCATCATAGAAAGGACAGCTTAGAACCTGCAGGGAAACGATGAGTCTACAGAGTTACTGCAAACAGACCTTCCAAATGACCTTCTTGCTGCTAGAGAGGAACAGAAACCTCCCACTGCTGCAGACTCTGCTCTTCTTCAGGCTTTTGGGGAATCAGCTTGTCACGGTGACCTGACCTGAACTCCATGCAGGCCAGTGAGGCAAGAATGGGACCCGCCAGCCTGCAAAGAACATGCTGTCCTTGTCCGGGCGTTTTACCAAGATAGCCTCAAAAGAGGCCAGTAAAGGGGAGATGCGGTAAAATAGCATATTTCTGTGATTTGCTGCTATTCAGTCTGGGAAACCTCAGCAAATAAAATCCCTTTGTGGACCTGCCTCAGTTCAGACAGTGAAAAGTAGTGAAACATAATAGAAACAGTTTTATTTTTATATTTATCTACCAAGTGATTTGAATAAAAGTCAAATAAGTATTGACAATTACATTCTTGCTCACCATTATCCAATCCATTCCCATGGGTAATTTTTAAGTAAACGGCAATGTTGCACTAATATGGCTCTGATAGGTAATGATGACTTCTTCACAAATGAATTTTCTCAACAAATTGCTTTTTCATGTGAAAAAAAAACTTCTCCAAATAAAAATTAATATTATGAACTTTAGAGTCAGACAGATGTGGGCTTGTATTAATTCCTCCAATTTCTAGTGATGTGACCTGGAGCAACTCAATCTCGCTTGGCCTCAGTTTCCTCATCTGAAAATTGAGAACATCAACAAGACATAAGTTACAGGGTCTGGGGAGGCTGCTGAGAGCCAGGCCTGGTATGTGACAAAGGCTCAGTGTGACAATCCTAGCGATGCGTCATTTCCTGCCTTTTAAGGAACACATGTGGCACCTAACTGAATTCTTCCTGATGACTTCAACCATCATATGGATATCAGGGAAGTTTGTTTGTCCCTATACTTAGGGGTTTACATTGCATTTCAGGGACTCTCATTTGGTGTTTGGAGCCTATTTCTGGTAAATCCCTTCCTTCCCATACTCATTTGGAGCTTTCAGTCCTCTGTGACCCTGGAACCCAGGTGACCAAGTCAGTTATCATTCTCCTTAAGATAGTTATAAATGACCTAAAGTCAGTGATTCTGAAACTTGAATGCATATTAGAATTTCCTGGGGAGTTTTTTCTAAAGTGCTATTGCCTAGGTCCCAACCCCTAAAACTGTAACTTAATTGGTCCGGAGTGGGGCTCAGGCATTGCCATATTTTCATTTCCCAGGTGACTCCACTGCATAGTCAGGCAGGAACTACTGCTCCAGCAAAGGCCGGTTTCCTCACTCTCTGACTGCAGTCCAGCAAAGGCAGTAAGTACAGCAGGAGAGCAGGCTCCAGGTGTCCCATCCTGTAGGAAGGCTGAGTTCACAGTCAGCTCAACCCCCAGAGACCGGGCAGAGAGAGGTGGAACCCAGGCAAACTCAGTTCTTCAGCCAGTACTGACTGACGCCACTGTGTGCCCGATCCTGTGCTAGGCTCTTGCACAGGGGCCGCACTGAATAAGACCCCCACCCTCCAGCATGCATAGAAAGGTGGGAAGACCAATAGGGACCATTAAAACCAATAATTGCAAACATAATTAAATAAATAAAATACAATTAAATAATTGCACTGTGCAAAGTGCTTTGGTGAAAAAGCATAAGGTGCTGGGAAACATACAAAAGAGGTCTTTAACCAAGGGTAGGAGTCCCTAAGGAGGAACTATTTGAGGAGGACCAGAAGCATGACAAGGAATTAGCCTGGTGAAGGGGGATGAAAGAAGGAAACATGATGGGAGGGGGGAAATTGTGCCAAGGTCCTAAGTGAGGAGGGCTGCTGAGGAGACTGGGAATGGCTGGAAGCCCAGCGGGCTGGAGCGTGGTAAGCAAGAGGGAAAGAGACTAGAGATGCAGGCAGCACCAGATCCCTCAGGGCTTTTGTAGGCTGTTTGGAATCTGGGAGCCTAAGCAGGGTGTTCCCATTTGCTAATGCTGCCATTAGGCAAAATACCAGAAATGGATTGGCTTTTATAAAGGGAGTTTATTTGGTTACAAAGTTACAGTCCTAAGGCCATAAAGTGTCCAAGCTGAGGTGTCAGTAGGGTATACCATCACTGAAGGATGGCCAGAAAACCTCTATTAGCTCGGAAGGCACAGGCACGCGGCTAGTGTCTGCTCTGGGATTCTGCTTTCAAAAGGGCTTTCTCCCAGGATGTTCCTTTCTAGACATCTGAGGGTGT
>PVKY010013147.1:0-11150 GCA_004027775.1 Bradypus variegatus | reverse complement strand
GATCCGCCCACAGCAGAAGGTGAGTGGACAGGGTGGGGGTCTTGGCGAGGCTGAAGCTGTCTACCACGTGGAGGATCACCTTTTAAAATAGTGAATGTCCCACGTGTCCCCCAGAGGAGGGGCCTCTTGCGATGACGGGCATGTCTGTGGGAATCCCATTTAGAGAAACTCGCTGTACTTCGCAGCTTCACTGGGGCCGGGTGTTCAGTGGGTGTTGGGTTGGGGAGGGTTTGTCAGTCACTAACGTGTGGCCACATCCCAGGGATTTCCTCTGTGGCCTGGAGCAGCTCCTGCCCATGGCGACGGGCATCGCCTGCGGGAGGTTTGTGAGGGAAACCGCACAGGGGTGTAGGGTGGGCCCTGCCGGGTGGGGGGACAGATACTCCGGGCCCGAGCACAGGCGGGACGGGGGACACAGGTCCCTGGCCATGCTGCGGCCTGCAGGAGGGGCAGCCCGTTGCACCGTCCCAGCGTCAAGGCTCAGCCACGCCGTTCCGGTCCTGCTTGCATGGCCCAGAGACAGACCTCACCTGCCCGCTCACCTCTCTGCACCGAAGATGCTCGTGCGTGTCCCCGGAGGCTGTGACAGACCTCAGGCCACTGCCCTAAATCGGATGCCCCAGAGGAAGCTGTTGGCACGACCAGGTGGAGGCCTTTGCCGGCGTCATGTTTCCAGCCATCCTGGCGCTCCTTGGCGTGCACTGCGGCACTGCAGTCCCCGCTCTGTCACCACATGGCCGCCTCTCACCATTCTGTCCCCACGTCCCTCTCTCCCTAGAAGGACGCCACACTCCTGCATGACTCTGTGTAACTCAGCTCGGCCTGTCCGCAGGGGCCCCGTTTCTAAAGACAGTCACAGGCGCTGGGGGTCGGGCCTGAACATGGCTTTTGGGTGGACACGTTTCCACCCGTGACAACTTGTGAAGAATGAAAATGCTCCCAGCAGAAAAAAGGTCCCTAAAACATCATGTCATATTTCATCTGACCCAGAATGCCTTCAGTTTTAAGACAGACTGTTACTTTATGTGCTGCGAAAAAGAAATGCTGCCCTTTAGAACGTGAGACGCGGCTGATTGCGGTGGGCCCTGCTCAGAGAAGGTAAATAGTGGGAAAACGCGTCTCTGCCAGTGCCATCGAGAAATGACAAGCTGGGAATGTATCAGGTTGGCGGTCAGCACAGCCCACCCCAGGTCCATTCCTGTACCTTCTTTGGCCAGTGGAGCCCTTCTCTTGAGCTTCCTGACCCGGGGAAGGCAGTTCCCTCTCCAGGGCAGACGGGCCCCCAGGAGCCGGGCAGTCACATCGGTCAGGTTCCCTTGCCAGTGACTGGCTTAGGTGGACTCCTGATCTGCTTGGGCCACTGGCACGAGAGGGGACAGTGCAGGGCTTCTGGCCGATAATAAGCGTCCCGTAAGAAGAAGTGGCTTCCCTTTCATGGGATAGCATGTGTGACTCCTGGATCCATGGCAGCCTCTGATGCACCCTGAGGGACCCAGTCAAGGACTGGGCACTGCACTGAGGCCGCCAGGGCAGGGGCATGGACAGACCCAGGTCCTTGACGTGCCTCTGAGCCCTCGAGTCACCTGGCCCGGGAGCCCCTCCCCCTGGCTGGCCACCTTCCTGTTCTGAGGTGGGTTTCTGTTACTTGCAGCCCAAAGCGTTTGAGCACATGCTCTCAGCCCAGAGCTTGACCAGCCAACTCTCTCACCTGGAAACCTTCGATTCTGTGGCCAGGGTCATGAAGGAGGAAAATGACCGCAATTGTTAAAAGGAAATTTGTTAACAGCAGGTGTGAAAAGCGTACACACTTAAACTGTGCCTAACAAATAACAGCGCACGCAGAGAAGACCATGGGTGTTCCAGTTTGCTAATGTCGCTGTTATGCGAAGCACCAGAAATGGACTGGCTTTTATAAAGTGGGTTTAACTGTAAACAGATTTACAGTTCTAAGGCCATAAAAGTGTCCAAACTAAGGCATCAACAAGAGGAGACCTTCACTGAAGAACGGTGATGGCATCTGGAACACTCTGCCGGGGCTGGTCCTGGGCTGTGTTCCAGCTGCTCTCTCAGCTCCTGTGTGTCCTTGGCTGAGCATCTCCAAGTGTCCTTCTCTCTGCACCCCCAAGCATCTCTGAGCATCTCTTAGGCGTCAGCAAACAACTGGGCCTGTGTTGGCTCTTTTTAAAGGACTCCGAGAAACTGATCAAAACCCACCCTGTATGGGCGGGGCCACATCTCCATGGAAACAGGAGGCCACGCCCTAATCAGGAAGAGGAATCCATCTGCCCCCACAAGATTGCATGAAAGAACGTGGCTTTTTCTAGGGAACACAATGTGTGCAGACTGGCACCCTGGCTCAGTGGGGCGGCCTCGTGCAGTCCTCACGCCCTCAGGCCTGAGGCTGCGGACGGGTGCTGGGTGCTGCCAGCAGGGCTGACCCTTACTCAGGGGAGACTCACCCTTGGCCCGGAGCTGGGGACAGTGACCCGGGTCGGGGCCAAGGGCCAGCCTGGGCCCAGGGGAGGGGGCTTGGGCAACACTGGCACTCTGTAGTCCCCTGCCCCTCGGGGCCTCCGTGGCCAAGGGTCCAAGTTTGGGGGTGCCCTTGCTGAGGGGGCTCCCTGTCTGTCCCTGCCCGTGGTGGTGGTGATGGCCTGCTGCTGACCATCCTGCTGGTGGCTCCGTCCATCGCCGCCTCCGTAGGCACACAGCCCACGGCTGGGGTGGGGCTGCCCGAGGCTCGGGGCACGGCGGGCACCCAGGGTCTCCTGGCCGTGTCCCTCCCAGACAGCCGGGAGGGGGGTCACTTGTTGGTGTGGCCCAGCCTGGCCGGCGCCCCATGCAGCCGGGGGCTCCGTGGGGGCACAGGGTGGCAGGGTGGCAGCAGGCTCAGCCCCCTGGGCCTCCATGTTCCCGGCGGTGGGAGGGGACGGAGCTGCCCTCCAGGCTGACGGGATGGGGGACAGATGGGGTGCGGTTTCCCTGGGCATTCGGTGCCAGAACCAGCCCAGAGGGAAACTGGGTTCACACCAAGACCCCAGATGCTCTGCTCGCCCCCAAGGCCTCTGCAGGCTCCACCCGGCCCGAGTCTCAGTCGGGGCCTGGGCAGCACCCACGCTGCACTCACACCAGGGCCCCCACTGTCTCTGTGCCCCCCCACGACCCCTCCCTGGGGACACATAGAGTCTGGGGATGTGTCTGCCACCTTGGTGCTGGCATCTGAGTGGGCGGCCCTGCCGGGGGTAGTCATCAAGCCCCATCGGGGTGTCGAGAGGGGTCTTCCGCCCAGCTGCCCTGTGTCATCCTTGACTGTGGGCACTGGGTCGGCCGAGAGCCGCTGGCCAATGCCAGGCCCCCGTGTCCAGAAGCTGCGGGGACTGGGCCGTACGTGTGTGTCCACGAAGAGGGGGCCGAGGAGCCCTGGATTCGGGGGGGCCAGCAGCTGGTGTGCGGGTGGCTGATCCCAGGCTGAGGCAGCCCCCCAGTCCTCACGGTCCCCTCCTCCCCAGGGCACGGCCTCCATCCTCCAGCGCCGGCCCCCAGCGAGGAGTACGTGGGGGAGGCGCGGCTCGGGCCCTCCGACTACTTTGGTGAGTTGTCGCTGCTTCCTGGGGCAGAGGCCACGTCCCAGGCTCAGGAGCAGGGTGTGGAGCGCGGGCAAGGGGAGGGTTCGCACGCGGGGGGTGGGCTCCAGTCCCAGAGGGGCCCAAGCAGCCGCCGGACAGAGCACGGGCGTCCAGAGCATTCAAGCTCCGGGTGAGCAACCAACAACTGTGTAGTGGAGCGGGTCCCAGATGTCTTACGGGAAATGCTGAAAAGTAAAATCATCCGTTGTGGATCAGAAATTCACGGTCCCCGGGCGTGCTGGTTTTCTCTTTCCCCTGCCCTGCGCCAGGCGAGATCGCGCTGCTACTGAACCGGCCACGTGCGGCCACTGTGGTGGCTCGGGGGCCGCTCAAGTGCGTGCGTCTGGACCGGCCCCGCTTCGAGCGCGTGCTGGGGCCCTGCTCTGAGATCCTCGAGAGGAACATCCAGCGCTACAACAGCTTCGTCTCCGTCACCGTCTGAGCCCGCGGTGGCTGGGCAGCCCTCCCATGGAACCAGGTCGTCACCCGTGCGCTCGGCCACAAAGAGCACAAGCCCCCACCCGCCCACCCCACGTCCTTGGGAGCCCTCGCCCCTCCCAGAGGCTGCCGGTCAGGGGCACGGAGGGGTCCCCTGGGCGTCAGGGTGCCTGGTGGGGTGGTCTGCCTTGCCCAAGGGCACCGCGAGGCCCAGGACGTGGTCGTGGGCCCTGCCAAGGGAAACGCGGGCTCAGGGAAGGGTCATGGCAAGGAGAGAAAGGGGTTCGAGGTGCCTCCCTAGACACGCACGGGCTCCCCCCCACCCCTCACCTAAGAGGAAGGCGTGGCCGTGCCGGCGCCTGGTAAAACCACACCTGGGCGCTCCTGGGTGTCTGCGCAATTCCGAGCCAACTGGCCGAGGCCCCCTTCTCAGAGCAGCCCCTTCCCAAGGTGGCTTCAGAGACCTCAAAGCCCCTCCTGAGTCAGCCTCTACCAGGGGGACTCCCGCGCCTGGAGTCACCCGCCTTTAAGGACACCCCCCGGCCCCCATCACCCTGGGCCAGCTCAACTCTCGGTGGGCAGCCTGGAGGGGTCCCTCGAAATCGGGTGACGTGGTGCCGCTGTCCCTCCTGCCTGTGCCTGTCTGAGGGGGCGACCCGGCCCCAGGCGCGTGTGTCAGAGCCCCCCGCTGACGCGCTCGCCCCATTCCCTCTGCCCTGCGCGCCCGGCCGCGTGCAGCTGCCCCCACATGGCTGTGCTGCTTGTGGACGTGTGAAACCTGCCTGGTAATGCGCTGCCCCAGACGCCGCGTGGAGCAATTAAACGTGCAATGAGGACGCTCGTTCCGACTTGGGGTTCTTGGTCTGGAAGCTTCTAGGGACGAGGGGATTCTTTCTTCTACTTTCTTCTTCTTCCTTTTGTAGCCTCGGCCTCTGCAGCCCTCTGCGTCATTTCCCTACAGCTCTGTGCGCTCTGCTTCCTGGGTGGGTCCACACAGCGCCGAGTCTGTGTGGAAGGAAGCACGGCCATTGCCCCCAGCGGCCCCCGTCGCCGACCGCCGTCACCCACGGACTTCGGTCCTTGGGCCCAGCCTTGGGGGAGCATCAGGGTCCTGGGGTGTCTCCCAGGAGAGCCCCCCTGGGTGGGGTGAATGCACCCCAGGCCTGCCGTGGGGGTTCCCAAAACAAAGGGTGCACACGCCTCAGCAGTGCCCATCATGGGGGGTCAGGCAGAGCCACGGCCAGTGCTGGGGTCGTCCCCGTGCCACCTGCCACCCAGGGCTCGGCTCTGCCGTGGGGGCCGTCTCCCGTCCCAGAACAGGGCCCTGAGCATGGCCCATCCACGCCAGCTCACATGCTTCCGGGATGAGGGGACCCGTGGAGGGGCGTTGCTGCTGGGCTGGACAGCCACTCCTGGGCCACCTTTCCCCAAGTGTGTTCCTTGGCTCTCGAAGGCCCCGGGACAGAATGAGGCCCGTGGAGAAAGTTTGAGTGAAAGGGTGACTTTGCTGCAGGACTTGTCAGAGCCTTGATCACATGTGGCGTGTATCTCCTGAGGGGGCAGACGTGGACAGAGTTCTGAGGCGCATTCTCGGGGAAGGCCAGCTCCATGGCGGGGGTCTGGCCCCGTGTTGTCCCCTTGGTGTCTGCTGGGTTCTGTCCCTGAAGCTCCACGGCGTCCCTGGGACGCTGTCCTGTGCCAGACCCCGAAGGCCAGCGAGAGGTGGCCCCTGCCTGCCTGGGCTCCTCGCTGGGGCCGCGCCGTCCCGGGCCGCTGAGGAGCTTCTGCAGGGGCTGGGAGCCAGATCACCCCGACGAAGCCGGACATCGACGCGTTGCAGGCGGAGGCCGGGGGGCGGTTTTCAAACTGTGCTTCTCGTGCACGTGTAAAGATCCGACTCGTATTCAGGTCACGTGAATTCTCACACTCTAAAGCACTGTCCAGCGGAACATCCTGCAAGCCACAAGTACGAGTCTAAAGTTTCTAGGAGCCAATTCAAAAATAAAAGGGAAAGAGAAGTAAAGGAAATTAGTTTTATAATATTTACTATTTAGCCATCACTCCAAAGTATTCTCATTTCACTGTGTCCTCAGCATAAAGAGACGACGGACGTGCTGGTTCACGCTCCTGTTCCACGGCCAGCCCCTTGCCCTCTGAGGAGCTCCAAGGCCACGTGCAGCCGCCAGCTCCTGTGCGGACAGGGTTCTAACAACCACCCCCGCTGCCGTGCTGGCCCGACGCTTCTCCCCTTCCCTGGCCGTGAAGGTTTCCTGAGATCGCGGGGTGGGCTGAGTCCCCCACCAGGACAGACTGTCCGTGGGAGCTGGGAGCCCCCCGATTCCCATAATGTGGTGGCCCTCGGCTTCCTTCCAGAGCTTCTTGCTCCTCCGAGGCCTCTCGAGGGGGTCTTTGTTGCAGCGAGAGCCAGGCTCCTGGGCCTGGGGCTTTCGTGGCTCCTTCTTGCCCCCCTCGCCCCCATGGCTGCAGCTATGGACCCCGAGGTGATGTCTCCAGAGACGGGGGACTGGGAGCTGCTGCAGTGTGGCCTGGACCCACGTTGCGGTGGTGGGCTGGGGGCTGTCCTCCCACCCACTGACCTCCTCTTGGGGGTTCTTGTGTCTTGTGGAAAATGGCCTAGAAAGCTTGTAGGCCCGGAGAAGCCACCAGCAGTGGGCCGGTGCCTCCTTGACGTTTTCTCTAAATTGACTCACTTTTTAGTTCAGCGTTAGTTTGAGAAGAAACTTGTCGTCAGCACCTTAAATGGAGACCCGGGGCCACGTGCCCCAGTGGATGATTCTGGAGTAAACGCTGTCAGCTCGGAGCGGCAAGGGCACCGTGCGGCCTAGTATGGCGGCCGCTGTCGGGCTGAAAGGAGCGGGCATGGCAGTCTGCGTTCCTCAGGAGATTTGGGCTTTAGTCCGTCAGGCCTGGCCTTGAGTCTCAGCGGCACCCTCTCTGTGGGGCCTCGAGGTGTCCCCCGCAGTGCGGTTACTCCCGGGCAGTGAGTGTGGCACCCCACGATGCCCGGCCGGCTGGGGTGACCCCAGGGGGCCTGGGAATTGGGGCAAGGCCCTGGCCCTGGTGTCTCTCTGTCCTTGCAGCCCCCCACGTCCCCCATGACCTGCTGCTGCGGTGGTCAGGCTGGGGGTGCAGCCGGGGGCTCTGCCCGGGGCCCCAGAAGCGACTCTGAGCTTCGTCCCCAGTGCCACCCCCTCCCTGGCCCCTGCGGCTCTTGCTGGTGAGGTCTAGGGGGCCGGGCCGACCCCTCCATGTGTGTGCGCTGGGGGGCGGGCTGCAGCTGTGGTGGGCACGTGTGCATGTTACCCTTGACTTTGACCTTGTTTAGGTCATATTATAAATCAATTTTTTATTTCAAATAGCACTTGAAAGCGTTCTAACACGTTCATCGTTTCAGGGGGTAAAGGCAGGGTCATTGCCTGTCCCAGGGCCTGGCACGTGGCTGGTGTTCCATAAATATTTGCTGAATGTAGAAGAATGAATCAAAGGAGGAGTGGAAAATGTGTGCAGACGTTGGGGTGGGGGGAGCCTCCGCCTGGGGCCCAGGCAGGAGAGAGAGGGACTCCCCCGCCGGCCCCCGCTGCAGCCCCGGACCTTCCACACAGCCCCTTGCCCAGAGCCCACTCAGTGCCTGTCTGCTGAGGGGTGGTTGAGCTGCCCAAGGACCCCAGGCCCAGCTCCCAGGGGTCCCTGCTCCAGCGTGGCCTGAGGCTCCCTGGACTACTTTACATTCCGGGCTTCTCCAGACACGGCCAGACTGTCGCTTCCTCCCCAGGTCTGTGGGACGATCACATGGACAGGGCCGGGGCCTCCTGCGTCCCTCAAGACAGGCCATTGGGCAGCTCTGTATGGAGGGAGGCCAGAGGGGTCACTCGGACTCCGTCACGAGGAAGGGGTCCTGTCTGGGTGCTGCCGAGCCCTGTGGAGCCTTTTCCTCAACCACAAGAGGCCCCACCTGGAGACCTCCAACTTGGGGTTCCTCTGGGAGAGCTGCCCCAGATTGTCCCCAGGCCTGGCAGCTGGGAACCCGACCCCTCAAACTCCACGGGGAGTTTGGCTCTGCAGGCCGTAGAGCTGCAGCCAAGACAGGGTGTTTCTCCTGAAAATATCAGCAACCCCGTTTTATGCCCTTGCAGGGCTGGGCATGTGCCCAGGCCTTACACCCTCGTCTGCTTCATGCTCTGGGACGAGCCCCCCACAGCGTAGGTGGGGGACGGGGACTGAGCAGCACTCATAGCCTCAGTGGGAGCCCACCTACTCCGCCCAGAGCCGGGGGTCACAAACCACATGCAAGGGGCAGAAGGTGTCGACACCAGGAGGACAGTGCGGCTGGAAATACTGGGCAAAGCTTTAAAGGCCACCAAAAGAATGCTTCAAGCACAGGATTTCTGTCTGAGATAAAGCGGTTCTGGAGACAGCCACGCAACACTGCAGTGAAACCAGCGCCCCTGAGCTGTACACTTAGAAGGGGTGACAACAAGTTTGATGCTATATATACTTAACCGCAATAAAATCTAAAGAGCATCATGGGCACTCTTGGCACAAAAGAAGTAGTAGGAGGCCTCAGCAAGGAACTAGAAACACATAAAGAACAAAACGTAGATTCTAGAATGGAAAAACACAGTAACTGAAATAAAAAGTTCCGTGGATAGGCTCAAAAGCAAATGGAGGGGATGAAGAAAGAAAAAGTTAAATGGAAGATAAAACAATAAAGATGACCCAATCTGAGATAGGCTGGCAAAAAAATGGGCAGAGCCTCAGGGAGCTGTGGGACAACAATGAAAGATCTAATGCTGACATCAGGTCGTTGGAAGGAGAAGAGCACAAGGAAGAAAAATGGCTGAAAACTCCCCAAAGTTGGCAAGTCATAAACCTACATATTCAAACCGAGCAGTCCTCAAACAGGATGCACCCCAAGAAATCCCTGCTAAGACAAATCATAATTCAGCATCTGAACACTAAAGACAGAAGACAAGATAATAGCCAGAAAAAAATGGCACTTATCACCAGGGGAAGACAATTAAATAACAGCAGATTTCTCATTAGAAACCTTGGAAGTCAGAAGAAGGTGACAAAACATCTTTCAAGTGCTGAAAGAAAAGAACTCAGTCAAAAAATACTATACCCAGTAAAAAAATAACTTTTAGGAATGAAGGAGAAATCAAGAGATTTTCAGATGAAAGAAAACTAAGAGAACATGTGACCAGCAGACCCCCCCCAAAATGAATAGTGTTCCGAGTTGCTAATGCTGCCATTATGCAAAACACCAGAAATGGATTGGCTTTTATAAAGGGAGGTTATTTGGTTATAAATTTACAGTCTGAAGGCCATGAAAATGTCCACCTTCACTGGAGGAAGGCCAATGGCATCTGGAAAACCTCCGTCAGCGGGGAAGGCGCGTGGCTGGCGTCTGCTGATCCCAGGGTGCATTTCAAAATGGCGTCCTCCAAAAGGCCCCTAGGCTTAGCTTCTCGGGGCAAGCTCTGGGCTGGTATCTACAAAGTGTCAGCAAAAGTCGCTTTCCATGGCCGTCTCCAAAATGTCTCTCTAAGCTGCAGCTGCTCTGAGGTCCTCCTGTTGTGAGCTTTTATAGGGCTCCAGTGATTAAATCAAGACCCACACTGAAAGGGCGGGGTCACATCTCCATGGAAATAGTCTAATCAAAGGTCTTACCCACAGTTGGGTGGGTCACATCTCCATGGAAACAACCCAATCCAAAGGTTCCAACCTAATCAAGACTAATACCTCTGCCCCCACAAGACTGCATCAAAGAACATGGTGTTTTGGGGGACATAATACATTCAAGCTGGCACAAATAGCTAAAGTGATTTCTCTAGATAGATAGGAAATATTAAGAGGAGCCTTGGAATATCAAGAAGGAAGAATGCATTAAGCAAAAATGTGGGCAGATATGAGAGAAGTTCCTACTCTTGAATTTGCTAAATTATGTTTGATGGTAGAAGCAAAAACCATAATGCTGTCTGATGTGGTTCTAAATGCATGTAAAGGAAATACCTAAGACAATTACAAATGTAGGAAGGTGATGGAGGTCAGTCTTCTACAGTCCACACAAATGGTAAAATGTCAATACCAGTAGACTCTGATAAATTATGTATGTACAATGTAATACCTGGAGTAACCACTTTAAAAAGCTGCACAATTAAATACACTCATTGTATCAAAGTGGGATTGGAAAAATAAGTCCAAGAGCCCACAGGAAGTCAGGAAAAACAAAACAGATGAAAAACAGAGAGAACAGAAAATAAAAAGTAAAATGGTATATTTAAACCATAGCATATCAATAACTACATTAAATGTAGGTGGTCTAAATACACTGATTAAAAAGGAGAGATTGGAAGAGTAGACTAAAAGCGTGGCCCAACTGTATGCATTCTACAATACAGATACTTCAAGTAGAAATGATAGCGACAGGTTGAAAGTTAACAGATGGAAGAAGATCTGTATCATTCAGGTATTAATCCAAGGATAGTGGGAATTGACTATATTAACAAAAAGTAGACTTCAGAGCAAAGAAAATTTCCAGAGACAGAGAAGGACATTAAATAATGACAAAAGGGTCAATCCCCTAGAAGACATACAGTCCTAAAAGTGATGAACCCAACAACAGGTCTACCAAATACGTGAAACAAAACTGAGGGAAATGAAAGGAAAAATAGGTAAACCCACAATAGAGTTGCCGATCTCAACACCCCTCTCGCAACAAGTGATAGAACAACGAGTCAGATCGGCATGGCTGGGGAACGCGCCACCGCCGCCACCCCGCAGTACCTGGTATTTGCAGGAGACGACAGCAGTGGAACCCTCATCCTTCTCAAATGCCCACTGAGCATCTGACAAAACAGACCATATCCTGGGCCATAAAACAATCCTCACCAAATTTAAAAGAAATGAAATCGTGTAGAATGTGTTCTTCAACAGCGAGGAAATCAACTGGAACTCAAAAAGAGAAAGATAACAGGAAATTCTCCAAACACTTGGAATCTAATCACACTTCTAAATAATCCATGGGCCAAAGAGGATGTTTCAAGGGAAATTAAAAAAAAAAAA
>PVKY010013146.1:0-11148 GCA_004027775.1 Bradypus variegatus | reverse complement strand
GTGCAAAATATAAAGGGGTGTCAAAAAAACTCAGTTATCGAGATCAAAAATATTTTAATACATTTAAAAAAATAAAAATCAATGCAAAAAATACATGATGAATAAAAAATCACAAATTTAAATAAAGACAGGATGTGACCCTGTGGCTGCAGGATGCTGCTGCACTCACCGTCTATACTAGCTCTGGGCTTTGGAGACAAGAAATGCAAGTCCTCACGGTCCCAGAATTGCATTTGAGCAAGCCCTTTGAATTTCAGTACTGTTGGTACCTGGACACTGCTGACTTGGATCTTGTGGCTCTCCAGGAGTGGTCCCGGTCAGTGTAAACCCTGCTTGGGGGTCTGTTAAGTTTTGCCCAGCTAGAAGCCCGCCCACCCTTCCCCAAGGAATGTGTTGGCAATGACCCAAATATTCCACCAGGTGGCACTCTTGTTCCAACTAGGTGCCTCTGAAAAGGGATTCCTTAGACAACCTTCAGAGAGATTTAAACACGTTGCTAACTTGTTGCTGTAGTGTTTTGAAAGGCCAGAAAGAATCCTGGGCAGGGACTGGGGGCAGCAATGATGCAATGCAAAGAGGACTGGAGGAATATTCTGGAAAGCCTGGAGCAGGGTGGGGCCTGATGACTAACAATGGGCTGTGCTGCTCTTTAGCAGGGGAGAAAAAAGAATGTTCAACTGCCTTTTGTGTTCGATGAAATATAAACATGTGTGACAGGGGAGAGAAATGTGAGATAAATGGTTTGCCGAAGCATACGTAGCCCAGTGGAAAGAGCTAAGGCACCGGAATCAGAAAGCTCTGGAATGTTGGCTCTACCACTTAACCCCGTCATCTTGGACAAATGATTGGACTTGGCCAAACCTGAGGTTCTTCATCTTTAAATGGGGGTTATTGTGGCTGCTCCCCAGGAGGGTTGTGAGAAGATTCAACAAACTGATGCACGGAATGCTATCTGCATGTAAAGCGATGGTGCCTGGTACATAGTAAGTGTTCCACAAAGGAGAGAAATGATTATGGAGTTTTAGGCAAAGTCTGTGCAGCTAAATTCCAGGGCCATTGGGTGTCTCTTGGCTGTTGCATTAATTAAGAAGATGAACTCAGTGTGACCCAGAGAAATAATTTGAAATTGAACCATGGCTTCATGAAAGCCAACCAGAAGAATTTCCCTTCTGGATAGAGTTTCACAGGTGTGACTTTTGAACCAGGAAGTCAGGCTGGATTCCCAAGCAGAGCCGTCTCACCCTGGGTGATTTGGAAAACATCTGACCATCAGGTGACTGGTCACACCTAAGCTGTGCATTGTTGTGGAAAGTATCCGTTACATGTACCTGGTCTTTCCATCCATCCAGTCTGTCTCCTTGCTATTCCGAGGTCTTGACCTGACAAAGATGCCCCCAAGTTATCTACTCTGATAAGATTGATGTTGATAATAGTTCTTTTTGAGGCTCTTTTTGAGGTCAGTTGCTTTCATAAGCACTTCACACACACCATCTTACTTATGCCTCAAGACCACCTTAAGAGGTAATTGAACCCATTTTACAGATGAGTAAACTTAGGTTTAGGGGGAAAATATAAATATAGAGTTAAATGCAAACTGTTCTGTTCTATTAAAGCAAGTTCCCTTGAGACTTCTACAAGGAAAATCTTTGTTGGTGCCAATTGAGGCTCCTCTCCTGGAAATAGATAAATATATTCATGGCTGAACCTTTGCAGATACACACATAACATAGAAATAAATATATTTGACTTTCTAAATGGCACATTCTAGCTCAAGGGCACCATGACACAGATTATGATAAACCTTGGGTTTGCAATTCCTCTTGAGGGATGAGATTCCCTGAAGAGGGTGTTTTGTGCTGTATCCGCTCACCTGCAGGGTCGATCAGAAAATGCCATTCTTCACACAATGCTGATCTTCCTTTGTGGGCATGGAAAAAGCTAGGTGATTGGAATGGTCCCACTTTTCCTTGGGATGCTGTTGGGCAAGAGAGGAACTGTCAGAATGAGATCAGTTTTACCTTGGAAAAGCAATCACTGTCCCAAAGGAAAAATGTCTCCCATCAACGGAGGACATTTGGTTTTTTAGTTCCCAACTGGAGAAGACAGCTTAAAGAGAATGCTGGTCAAATGGTTTGGAGTCTTCTTTGTGTATAAACTTCCCAGAATCAATTGTGATTATAGTTCCTGGCATCAATTGGGGAACCAGAGTGGATTAGTGAGGATTCCCGGTTATAGCACACACACCCCCATGCAGTTTATTACTCCTAAATTTGTATCATAGCTCAACTCAGATTAATAAAACTTTATCTAAGACAGGAGATCCATGAAGGATCTACTTTATTATATTAAATGGCTTTCAATTAGTCAGTCAGTTGTAGAACTGGCTGCTTCTCCAGGACTTAAAAACTGTTTTGTCAGACTATTTCAATGAAAACGTGGTTGGCTGTTTGTTTAGTAACATTTTTAAAAGCCACTTCCTATTTATTTTGTTACAAATTTATATGATCCTAAATGTCAGTGAGGTGTATGGATTGAGAGAAGGAAAAAATGTATTTTTATTTTACACATAAATCTCTATTAAAATATGTTCTAGTTTGCTAATGCTGCCAGAATGCAAAACACCAGAGATTGATTGACTTTTATAAAAGAGGGTTTATTTGGTTACACAGTTACAGTCTTAAGGCCATAAAGTGTCCAAGGTAACACATCAGCAATGGGGTACCTTCACTGGAGGATGGCCAGTGGTGTCCGGAAAACCTCTGTTAGCTGAGAAGGCACATGGCTGGCATCTGCTCCAAAGTTCTGGTTTCAAAATGGCTTTCTCCCAGGAAGTTCCTCTCTAGGCTGCAGTTCCTCAAAAATGCCACTCTTAGTTGCACTTGGGGTATTCGTCCTATCTCAGCTTCTCCAGAGCAAGAGTCTGCTTTCAAAGGCCATCTCCAAACTGTCTCTCATCTGCAGCTCCTGTGCTTTCTTCAAAGTGTCCCTCTTGGCTGTAGGTCCTCTTGAAAATATCACACACAGCTGCACTGAGTTCCTTCTGCTTGTCAGCTCATTTATATGGCTCCACTGATCAAGGCCCACCCTGAATGGGTGGGGCCATGCCTCCATAGAAATTATTTCATCAGAGTTATCACCTAAAGTTGGGTGGGGCGCATTTCCACAGAAACACCCAAAGGAGTCCCATCCAATTAGCACTTAAATGTCTGCCCCGCAAGATTGCATCAAAGAATATGACTTTTTCTGGGGGACATAATACCTTCAAACTGGCACAAGATAGAAATAAGCCAGCGTAGCACAATAAAGTATGGATTCACTACAGTTTCTTGGGCAAATAAGTGTGTTGGAAGAATTCTCCATTCTTAAGTGACTACACTTAAATGATACAGAGAAGCTTGAAAAATGGGGCCAAGTCTTCCTCATTTCTTCATCCCCATTCTCTAGCATAGGATTAACATGATGACTACTCTCAAACAAACATTTGCTAATTGAAATTAAAATCCAGCACATGGATTCTCCCTTATTTCATTCCCTGAAATAAAAGGGCCAGGCCTCTGCCCTTTTCAGTCATTAGCTCCCCTCTTGAAAATACACAGTTCAGATGTACCTACAGAAGGGTTGGGGGTGGGGGGAGGATAAAGAAAACAGTTCCCATTCCCTCGCCTTTTTCTTATGGATTGGGGAGAAAGTCCATATCCTCAGCTGAGCCACAGGTCAAACGAAAGAGAGTGGAGGCCCTTTTATTGAGCACCTATTACATATCAGGCACTTTGCATTTACTCTCCTATTGAAACCTCATAAGGTGTTTATGCTGAAGGTCATATCATCCCCAGTGACAGATGAGGAAACCAAGTCTTTGAGCTGGGATTCAAATCTTGGACTTTATAATCGAAGCTCTTTGCACCATGCCAAGTCTCCTTTCAAAAGCAGGGATCTAGTGCAGCCTGTAGAGGAACTAGGGCTCAGCTTAGGATGGAACCAGACTTTGCAACTTTTAGAAGAAAGGCATTTCTAGGGAACTAGGTTGACTTGGTAGGCAAGCCTCCAGAGAGCTAGAAATGAAACCGACTTCGGACTGAACAATCACTTTCAGGTCTGAGTATATATTTTTTTCTCCAAATCAACCCTCTGAGAAGTCCTCATAGTAGGAGGGGACCTGAGGTGAGCTGTCAAGAAGGAAGATATGAATTTATTACTTTTGCATTTATTTTTAAAGGGCCTATCTAAAGCTCCCTAGATCTACTTAAGTCTTATTTAAGAAAATAGATGATTTTCAACCTTTTCCATTAAAAAACCATTTCCATAGGTAAAGAGAGCCAACAGACTCTCAGTTCTATTTACATCTTTAAAAAGAAAAAAAGAATCATTTGAAGTTCCAACATCCATTCCCCTTTCACTGACCCTAATTAAATTTCTACTTATCTTTTATCTGGCTTGCGTGGCCCTTAAAACTGCCTTGTTAAAATGCTCATTTCCTGCCCTCTCACTGCAGCCTGCAGAGGCTGTAAGCTCTCTGTTTAGTCCTTATCCCTGCCTTGCATACAGTAATCAAATGAGAAAGAGCAGTTGCTTTGCCAAAGAGGGAGTTAGGCAGGAAAGTTCAATTAAAAAGTCATGAAATAGGCCTTGCCCTCAAGGAACTTAGCTTCTGGTGGGAAATGCACAGGCCATGTTAGCCAGTAAGATATCCCTTGGGTTCCTTGGACCAGCTTCCCTTCTCACTAGGAAGCTCTCCCCACTGAATCCAGCTCCCTATCAATTCCTAATTCTAAGGCTTTCCAAGATTTTTTTTTTTTTTTTTTTGCCCAGGAGACCTCAGGTATTGTAATTGATTAAACAGAAAAGGCTACTTTGATGCAAAAAATGGGAGGATTTAAGTTGCCAGGTGCTTTAATGCAATTACCTCTCCTGGCCTGACAGGTTGAAATGAGCAAGGGAGAGAAAAGGAGTCTGGGAACCTACAAAAAACCAAGCCAGCTATTTTCTCACTAGCAATCAGCAGACTGGGAATGTTCATCGAGGAGATTTATGATGCTTCCTGTGGCATCATTAGTGCATTAAAAAAAGGCAACTCAGAGAAATAGCTTCCAATGCTTTCCAAATATTTTACCACCTGGAGGGTTTCTGTAGGGGACTTTTTTTTTTTTTCTTTTTAAATCCATTTTGAACCTTCATATATTGCACTTCCATTGGGTTCTTTTGAGAAACGTCCCTGTAGCCCTCCTCAATGGCTGGCTGAAAACAGAGATGGGGACACCCACCTGTTTGCCCCTGGGACAGAGGCTCTCAACCCTGGGTGCAAAACTGGAATTACCTGCAGAGTTTTTGAAAACCAACCAACCAAACAGAAAACCTAAGATGCACAGCCTGGCTGTTCCTAGCTCATGGAGAGCCCCAGGCAAATATTATTTGGATGGGTTCTTGTCTATAAAAACAGTTTGATTTTAAAATGTATTTCAAAATTCATGGGCCCACTGGAGATACAGTGGTTTATCAATGCAAAATTAGAAGAATGGGTAGTTACTCATGTGTTTGTTTATTATCTAATCAGTGTCTATGATGGTTCTTTGTAGGTACAGATATGTCTTTCTGTTCATGTTGTTGTGTTCTTTATCATTAGAGACACCTGTTCTGGTTTGCGAATGCTGCCATTTTGCAAAACACCTGAAACGGTTTAGCTTTTATAAAGGGGGTTTATTTGGTTACAAAGTTACAGTCTTAAGGCCATAAAGTGTCCAAGGTAAGCATGAATAACAGGGTACCTTCACTGAAGGATTGCCGTTGGCATCTGAAAACCTCTGTTAGCTCAGAAGGCACATGGCTGGCATCTGCTTGCTCTCCGATTGCATTTCAAAATGGCATTCTCCAAAATGTTGCTCTTGGGGTGTTCTGTCCTCTCTTTGCTGCAGCTTCTTTCCAAAATGTCACTCTCAGTTGCTCTGAGCTCCTTTTGTCTGTGAACTCTTTTTATAGGACTCCAGTGATTTAATAAAGACCCAGCCTGAATAGGTGGGGTGACACCTCCATGAAAATTATCCAATCAAAGGTCTCACCCAGTTGATTGCATCATATCTCCATGGAAACACTCAAAGTTTCCAACCTAATCAACATATATTTCTGTCCCCACAAAACTGCATTAAAGAATGTGGCTTTTTCTGGACGATATGTTATATACAAACCAGCATGTTGGCTTTTCTGTGGGACATAATATATACAAATGAGCACAGCACCATTCCTGGCTAATTTCCTATCTCCCACTTTAAGAAAAAGGTAGCTGCGCTGTTATTACTCAGAAAGCTGTGGCTCTTCAGAACCTATTTGTATTGAAACAGAATAAGAGGGTCTTGCCCCTCCTTACCCCCACTCCCCACCCTATATCATGAATTTAAGGCCTGTTAATTTGTTAACAGGCAATACTGCCTCCTCCACCTGCTGCCAGGGAGTGCAGGCTTCCGAGGACTCTTTCAAATATTGGGACTGTGCTCCCCACCTTGACAATGACCAAAAAATGCAACCCTTCCCCAGAGTGTTTTTGGTCATATTAACTCTACTGTTTGGAATTTTATAGCCTAAATGTAGAATATCTTCCAACCATGTCGTGAGCTCCTCAGGGGGTAATCACTGTATTCTGAGAATGGGTCTAGTTCAGTGTGGACCTCGCCCCTGCCTTCCACACTCCACCAGGGCCCAGCAAGAAGGGCTGTCCCATTTCTGTAAGAGATGTCCACCTTCTCAGAGACCCACCGCTTTAGACCGACCCGGGACAGCATGACGTCACCACATTGGTGGGTGACGAGAGAGGGCACTGACTGGCAGAGTCTGCTGCAGTTGAGGAGCAACAGTTTAGAAAGTGACCCTGGGAGGACGGCGTGACTGGTGGCATGGAGCCCGGGGCGGGGGCACCCCAGGTCAAGGTCGCTACCCCAAGGAGGCACCGGGGTTCAAGCGCGGAGGGACGCGAGCCACGCAGGGCCCACGCGTGCGACTCAAGCAGGGTCCACGGTGCACCCTTCGCAGCCCAGAGCCCCGAACACGCCGTGTGTGTGACGTGGCTGAGTTGCCTCGAATCAGGTGTCATCACCCCTCTGCGGCTGGATCTCCGTGAAAGAAGCAGTGAACCTGGCAGCGGGAGTGAACCTGATTGCCACAGGTGCCCACGCCTCCCGCTGGTCACAGGCACCGAACCGGAACTTGGAAAAATTTGTGGAAGGTGTCCCAAAGCACAGGGCCCTTGAGGGTTAGCGCTAGGCGGAAGCGGCCAGGCTTGCCGGGTCTAAGGGTGTTGTAGATGCCCAGATCCCACCCATGAGATTCTGCGCTGATCTGGGGGCAGGACCCACCTATACATCGTTGCTAAAAAAACTCCCCAGGTGACTCTAATGTGCAGTCTGGGGTGAGAACTATGGATCTAGCTCACCAATTGGCACACTTGGCTGCACATGGGAATGACCTGGAAACTTTAACAAATTTTGATGCCTGTACTCCACTCCCAGAAGTTCCCATAAAGCTGATCTGGGGTGCAATCTAGCATCCTGATTGGGGAATCATTATCACTCACCAGTGGGGACACTTTTAAACCAATAAAGGTGCCCTGCCTCTGACTAATGGTCAGTTGCACACTGAACTTGGAATTGCTCTAAAGGCTGGTTTTGAGGGAGAGATTCCACATTGTCTGCTTTGTCTTGGCTTGGTTGGCTCCCGGTAGGTCCCACTGGTGGTATCTTCCTCAAATCAACCAATGGCAGACAGTGAGGGCTAATGGGAATGAGGACAAACTTCAAACTTCCAGAAGAGTGGTTGGACTTGTGGTCAAGCTGGTCAACAGGCCTGAAAAAATGAATGTGAAAAATTGAATTGTATATTCAGAGTCAAAGATGCAGTCCCCAATCCTCTTTTGAAGGCTTTCTAGTTCTCCAGCTGGGGTTCAGACTGCCTCTCGCTGCCCCGTGGGCGTGTCAGGCAAACCTGCTACCAAGCAATCAACATGGAGCTTCTTCCTGGAGGATCAATTTTATTTGACAATGCGTGTTTGGAAAGTCAAATAATTTTCTTGTCGAGAAATCGAAAACATTATTTTTATATCAAAATATAAGGCAATGTTATAAACCATAAGGCATAATTTGCACAAAATAAAAATAAGCATTGGATGCTTCAGGCTACCCCTCTGTTCACCCTAATCTCCTCTTAAGGGTTCTCTGTTAGAAAAGTTTGAGACACACTGAAAGTATTGGGTTCAACCTATTTCTCTGTGTTCTTTGTACTTTTTCCCCCTGCCAGGAATGTTCTTCCCTCACTAATTTACCTGGTAAACTCCTATTTGCCCCCTCAAAACCCACTTCAGATCACCCACCCTCTGGCATACCTTTCTTCCCCTATCAGTTAGAGGTTATCCCTACCTTCTCTGTACCGTGCAGAGTAGTTAACTCTACCTTTACCCTTATTCCATGTTTGTTTAATATTTGTTTATTAATCTTTTTCATCTACCAGATGGGATAATCTTTGAGGGCTGGGATTGTATTTCACTCCTCCTCACACTCCTTAGCACAGGACCTGACACAGAACAAATCTCAATTAAGAATTTGTTGATTAAAAGGCAGTGTTTTCCTTTACTTTAAAAAAAATAACAGAACATTCCTAAATGCTCCAAGTTACCACTGTTGAAATCCAAAAGGAGATGGTTAGTGCTTTTGTTTGAGGTAGCTATGTGACTGTGAGTGTGCCCAGAAAACACAGAGGTTGCTCTGGCAGGGGGGTCAGGGAGGGTTTTTCACCAGCTCCTGGCCCCTGGGAGGGAGGGAGAGGGGAAGGTATTGAAGGAGGGACAATCCAGCAGCTGGCCCAGCTGTGGGGCCTGCAGTCCCCTCCCCTCCCCTGCTCTTTGAAAAGCACTGTTCTTACAGCCACTTGGACAAGCCCTTGCATTGTTTGCCTCTAGTGTAGGGTCAGAGGCCTTACAGGAATGGCATGATTCTACTTCCTTAAATAGTGACTTGGGAATGAAATGAGTAACCATGTCTTTAATTAGCCATACCCCAGAGGCCCTTGGGGGGCTGGTAAACGATGGGCTCCCAGCCAAGATCAACACTGCGTGGCTGATATTTAGTCCAGTGAGGCTAAGTGGGATGTTTCCTTTGCTTTTCTCCCCCAAGTAGTTCTGTCAGCCCCTATTCCATTTTGCCATCATTTCAGCATGATGGACTACTCAGGATTGACAGAAGGAAAGAAGGGAAGAAAGAAGCTAACCCTTTCTGAGCAATTACCCTGGGCTAGGCTCGGGATCAGGCACTGGAACCATAGAGGGGAAGCCGAGAGAAGAATGAGAAAGTGAACTGATAAAAGCATAAGTCATGTGGTCCAGTCCCATGGCAGAAAGAAAGATGGGCCCAGGGACCAAAATATTTCAGAACAATTTAAATTCTTTGCTTTGCATTCTCCAGCTCTGTAAATAGAATCCATGCAGTCTAGAGCTCCCCTTAACACAGCCTCCTTCCCTTTTCTGCCCACTTCCTCACACCCTGAGCCTGCTCCAGCACTCTTTCCTCAAACACCCTCAGCAAACTACCCCAAACTATGCAATTTTTCCTTTTCTCCTCTAGAGAAAATATCAGCTATTAGCTGTTGTCAAGAGAAAATATCTTTTGAGCCCTAGTCCACATGTTTCTCATCCCTTCTAAACGTTTGTCCAGGTTTCTCTCCCCAGCCTTTGGATTCTACATTACAGAAGAGAAAAGAATGATTCTGGCAAGGGCAGACCCCTATCTGCAGAGAGCAGAAGAATCAGACCCTCATTAACTGCTAAGGAGAGAGGGGGCAGGCTGGGAATACTTATGGCTTGGTAATATTGGTCTCATCATTCAGCATCGTGCACAAGGAAATTACAATAGAGAAGTCTGTACCCAGTGACAGACTATGTGGGTGGCAGAGGGGTCACCTCCCAAAGCTAGAGAGGCCACGGAGAAAGGGGTTTCCATTCAGAGGGAGCAGAATGGGCGAATTCACTTCCAGAAGACAGGGGTAGATTGAATCTCTCAATAGACTGTGTCAGGTCTCTAAACTGTTTTCTGGCTCCTGTCCTCTGGGCTTTCTAGAAGTGTAAGGGATTGCAGACTGATCCTTCCCTTTCAGCTCTTTATATTGCAATCCTGGGATCCCCCCAGGACCTTGGTGAAGAGATGTTAATGAGCAGGTAGGGCAAGTTGAGACAGATGTCCTGTCGTCCCCAGGGCAGGGGAGGCAACTACAACCACCGTGCTGTGCCTGGGAGGTAAGTTTACTCTCCTGAGGAAGGAGAAAGCACCCTGGGCAGGTCTGGGCTGGCCTGGGCTGGGCAGGGCTGACTTGGCCCAAACCAACTTGGGTGCTCTTAGGAATGAGGCTGAAAGCCTGAGTATAAACAAAGCTTTCTCCTCAAGCCCTTTCAGCCTCCTCTTTATTGGACCCTCCAGTCCTCAAGAGGTTTGTTCTTAAATTACCAGCCTGCTGGGCTCAACCTGTCCCAAATTCTTCAATCCCTCTCTACCTGTTACCTCACGGACGTATTGGTGCTTTGGGGATTTGGGGGGATTTTAAATATCACGTTGTGCTGGGATTCTGTTCTGAGTTGTGATTTACCCAAATGGTGTCACTGGGATCCTAATACGCCACCAAGAATTCGACAAAGCAATCCCTGGAGACACAAAGCGTGGACCGGCAGCGTCAGCATCACCTGGGAATTTGTACATTCTTGGGCCCCACCCCAGACCTAAGAAACCAGTGGGGTGGAGGCCAGCAATCTGTGTTCTAACAAGCTCTTCAGGAATCAGATGCATGCTCAAGTTTGAGAACCTCTGACCTGGACGGATATTTAACGCTGTGCTGTTAACCTGGCGTGAACAGGGCTGAGCTGCCGGGTTTTGGGAAGTTCCAAGGCATGGAAAACACTGTTTACCTAAGTGCCTCTTCTCGGAGTGGACACAGAAGCACTCTTCGTCCCCTTTTCCGTGAACGCTTTCGGCTTGACAGAATGCCACACAAGTTGCATCAGAGGCAGAATTCTGCCTTCAAGGCAAGCAAAGAAATATTTGCTCTCTGAGGGCAGGGAGGAGTGGGGGCTTCGACAGGCTGCAAATGGGGCACCCCGTGGAGGTGTTTCAGTTCCGGCCACATGAA